>JAQFYU010000193.1:0-29385 GCA_034694905.1 Ceratophysella granulata | reverse complement strand
GAACATTGGACTCCTTCAACGAAGATTCAAATTTACTATAACTCAACTACCACTTCCTACCATGGAAACAGTCATGGTCAAACCCATTCGGTTCTAGCTGACAGATTCATTCCTCATGAAAAATACGACATTTTTGAACACGACTTGACTCTCATTCACCTGTCTACTCCAATTCCGTTTGGGAAAAATGTTGGTCAGAATATTTCTAAACTGATACGAATTTAATTAAATTATTTAATTTTGTCAAAAATGGATTCTAGGTGGGTCCCGTGTGTTTGCCGTGGGACTTAACCGAAAAAGAATTTGACGGAGTCAACGTAACTGCAGCTGGGTTTGGAGACACGGACCCTTCTGAAGAGTTCAATTTACCGGAAAAATTGCTCAAAGTGACGCTCCAGGGATTGGGAAACGAACAGTGCGAGGAAATGTACAAATCAAGATTTGAGATCACGGAAAACATGATCTGTGCTTACACGGAAGGAAAAGATACATGTCAAGTTTGTATCAAATCCAAAAATAATAGTCCGTATATTATTTATGGTCCAATTGTAATCTGCCTTTGTGTCAATATTTGCATCATAGGGAGATTCGGGAGGTGTCTTGGAATACTTAAGCCCAGCAAACGGAAGATCTTATATTGTAGGAGTTACTAGTTTTGGAGATGGATGCGCTATGTATAAGTATGTGAAACTAACCGACAAATTAGAAATTAAAATTATCATTATTCCGATATTTCGTGCAATTTCATATTGTGATGTAATTCATTTTAATCCACTATTAGTTCACCCGGAGTTTACGTGAGGGTAACCAACTACTTGAAATGGATTCAAGATAATACTGGTAAGGACAGAGCGTTCTATTTTCTTTGATTTAGAAGAAATCACTAATAATTAATGCCTTTCACTTACAACTAACTCCTACTGACTGATTGATATCAATCATCGTTTGTTTTCTAGGTGAAACATTCTGCAAACCCTAAAATTCAGACACAAGACACAGCACAACCCAAGTTGTTTTTAATGTGCGAGCTTATACTTTTGGTTTCAATTAGAATATATTTTAATTACTATTAAATTAATATGCAATGCATATTTTATGAATATTGAACATTTTCAGGTATTGCATCTAAATATATGTATTTTCATCATTCCTTCCCATATTTAGCCATTCTATGTATGTAGAAACCACCACAATCGAATGTGTAAACGCAAATGTTGTACAGTGATAGTATGTACAGTACAAGCACATTTTTTTATATAAATAAATATTCTAAAACATTCATCATGATCATAATTTATAACCTTCAATTATTACGAGTTACGATTTACGATTAATTTAATGTGGTATATTCATAATTCATGTTAAAGTTCATGTACACTGTTTGTTGGTTTCACCCAAATAGCTGTATAGTTTCACCTTTCACCATGCTTCTTAGAATTCTGGTATACAGCATCAGCATCATTGCTGGCATTACATTATATTACATATTACATCATCAATCGGAAAAGCTTCGCCGTCGCCAATTTATCGGAATTCAAGTAAAAGTCATAAACAATAGTTAAATTAATGTAGCCTATGTTTTCGCAAAGGATCCTGTTTATAGTTAGTTGTGGGCATTAGGATTAGGATTACGGCACAGGGTCAGGGTCATGCGTCAGGCTTTATGACATTTTCGGTGTATCAATTTCATATTGTTTCAAACTTTCTGAAAATCCAGCAAGCTCATGTAAAGATGTAAATAAGTGCAGAGACGCTTGCCTTCTACGCGCCCTTTGATTTGATTTATTGAATTTCACGAACCCACCCCGCAAACAACCGCAGTAGATTTTATTTTTAGAACATTTTGGAGTTCTCGAGATCTCGAACCAATCTTCATCTTTTCTTCATCATCATTCATTATCATCATTCATCATGGTCTTCGGCCGATTACATCAGCAACTACAGCACTAAACTTTCAGCATCAGCTGTCAGCAGTAAAGAGGTGAGTACAGAAGAGTATCAGATCAAACTGACCAAATTAATCATCCGGTGGTGACGGTGACGGTGAGTACGATATACATTTAATTGTATGTATGGCGCGTTTGTGTATACCAGGTAAATTCGTTACTGGTTACTATACTACTGTCAGCAAAGTTCAAGCTGTACGAATTCCGAATTATCGGACCCAAGTTCGTGGTCGGGTTCGTATCATTCATGCGTCATACATCCAACTATCCAACATCATTGTGTGTTCAGTACACAGATATATAAGCTACGTATCGAAAGCTATATATCTGTGGTTCAGTAATAATGTTTGCTATGCTATGTGCTATGTGCATGTACTCACGGCGTGCATTATGTTTGTATGTAATACTAGAATACTACATCATTATGCTTTGTCATTTCATTGATTATTTTCCATCTTTCTCTTTTGGGTTCTCGTTTTTTAAGCTCGTGACTGTTGAGTACCTACCTGGAGAGAGAAGAGCTACTATTTCGTCTGACTTTTGGGCGGAGTCGCTGGCTTGACAACAGGAAGGCTCCTGAATGTTCCAGACGTTAAAACAGCTTAGTAGACTGTGTAGTTCCAGTTCAGTATTTCACAAGCTTTTGGGCACAACACAACGAGGAATTACGAGTCAGTTTCAGCAGTTAAAACAATTAAAGACCATGGCTCCGACTTTTAATCAAGAAGATGCTGTGTCCCGGCTCAATGAATTGATTGCAGCTAATAAAGTTATGATCTTTAGTAAGACTACTTGTCCGTACTGCGCAAAGGTATCTTTTTAGCTATATACGTATACGTAATACCGATATGGAGAATAAAATGATTAATTTGCAATATCTCCAGGTGAAAGGCTTGTTCACGGACCTGAACACGAAGTATCAGTCCCTGGAGCTGGACAATCTTGCTAAAGGTGAGTTACAGTAAAAGATAGTTCATGATAACTACTGAAAAATAGTGCCCAGTTTATCGTAAATTAGTTAAAGTTGCGCAAGTGAACTATATATTTTTAATTCTTGAATTTGCAGAAGAAGCATCCTTACTCATAACTGCACTCAAGGACAAGACCGGTCAGACAAGTGTGCCTAACGTATTTGTTAATAGCAAGCATGTCGGCGGATGCGATGCAACATTCAAGCTTCATCAAGAAAATGGATTGATACCTTTACTCCAGTCCAGCCGTTCGATGTCAACTTCTGCTCAGAATCAAAATCACTATGACTTTATTGTAGTCGGAGGAGGTTCCGGTGGTCTTGCAGCGTCAAAAGTAACCCTGATCATTCTATAAAACAAATTGTAATTCGGCTTGGGAAAATATGTTAGCTAATTCTAGAACCACTTTCCAGGAAGCTGCAAGGTTCGGAAAGAAAGTTGCACTCCTTGACTTTGTAAAACCTTCTCCTATGGGCACCACTTGGGGTATCGGCGGAACATGTAAGTCCTATTCAGAGCTGAACATACCCTGCCCTGATGAACCAAAATTCGAAGGCAACGTGACTATGTTGGAATAATTTGAAGGTGTCAATGTTGGGTGTATTCCAAAGAAACTTATGCACCAGGGCGGACTACTAGGTCAAGCGTTGGAAGATTCAAGAAGCTTTGGATGGGAATTCGCTGAACAAAGTACGCTAGATTTTTCTAGTCCACCATCTGTAGCCTTGCAAAATATACAAACTAAAGGCGGCTATTTTACAAATTGCAGAGCAACACAATTGGACCTTTATGGTTAATGCAGTGCAAGACTACATCAAGTCCTTGAATTGGGGCTACAGGGTAGCTCTGCGTGATGCGAATGTGACGTACTTGAATGAGTTTGGAGAATTCCTGGACAGAAACACATTGAGGGTGAGTTTTGTTTGCTGAAGTGACTTTTGAATGAAAAAAAAACCGTGTACTGTCACCGAATAACTTAAATTCAGATTCTACTTTTTCACAGACCACGGACAAGAAAGGAAATGAAAAGACACTTACAGCAGATAATATTCTAATTGCCGTTGGTGGCCGACCGCGATATCCTGATATTCCAGGAGCTAAAGAGTTCGGTGTTTCATCGGATGACATCTTCTCCCTCCCATATCATCCTGGGAAGACACTTTGCATTGGAGCTTCGTACATTGCTCTTGAGACTGCAGGATTTCTTGCTGGTCTTGGAATTGAGACAACTGTGATGGTTCGCTCAATTCTACTCCGTGGATTTGATCAACAAATATCAGAAATGATTGGAGAGCATATGACAGAGCATGGTGTCAAGTTTCTTCGAGGTTGGGTTCCAACATCAATTCGAAAGGTAGAAGACGGAACTCCACCCAAATACATTGTCACTGCCAGGGAAACAAATGGAGATAAGACTTGGGAAGAAGAGTACAATACTGTTGTTCTGGCCATTGGACGAGATCCCTGCACTCCGGATTTGAAGCTGGAAAATGCTGGAGTTAGGCTCAGTGAAAAGTATGTCTAAAAATTATCCATATTTGAGATGTCCATGAATTAAGGATTTGAATTGTGAAATTGCATCTAATATTGACTTTTTATACAGGACTGGAAAAGTTCTGACGAACGAAGCGGACCAAACTAATGTCAGCAATATTTACGCCGTTGGTGACACAGCTTCAGAGAGACCCGAGTTAACACCCGTGGCTATCCTAGCTGGAAAACTGTTAGCTAGAGTATGTCTTCATTAAATACTCGTGTAATCACTAACCTGCAATATAAGATAGTGTATATTTATAAGGATCGTTTGCTACACTTTCAGCGCCTTTATGACGGAGGAAAGACTTTGACCGACTACGAGAAAGTTCCAACAACGGTGTTCACTCCCATGGAGTACGGCTGCATTGGACTATCTGAGGAAGCTGCAGTGGGAAAGTACGGGAAGGACAACATTGAAGTTTATCATTCACACTTTCAAGCCTTGGAACATGCTCTGCCCAAACGAGACCACAACAAGTGCTATGTGAAATTGATCTGTTTGAAGACTGAAAACGTAAGTTGAATTCCTGTTCACAATTTTGTAAAAATAGACCTGACATCAACCGCAATAGTAACAGTTGGACCTGATTTAAATATATTCCAAATGAAAATAGGAACGAGTAGTTGGACTTCATTACCTGGGCCCAAATGCCGGCGAAGTTACACAAGGATACGCAATCGGCTTCAAGTTCGGTGCCACAAAATCGGATTTTGATGAACTGATTGGTATTCATCCTACAACCGCTCGTGTAAGAATTAAGTTAATCCTGAACAACTGCATCTCTATGTAAATCAATCACTTTACATTGAGTCCTAAATATTTCTTATTCCTTTCATAGAATTTCACTGAATTAGATATCACTAAAGCTTCCGGTTTGGATCCTATGAAGAAAGGTTGCTGCGGCTAAAGATTTCAATTCAAATGTTTGTTTGGTGCACTACTATAGTGGCAAAACTCAGCAAAGATCCAAAATCCACAAGCCGAAAACCTACAATGTTTCGGCTGTCCGCTGCTTCCTCCGATGAATCGATTATACCTGACCAAAATTCTTCCACTCTCAACTGTGTTGTTTGTTTGTGTTTCATTAAATTCTTCCATTTTTAAAAATATTTTATCTGTGCTCCTGTCACTCAATTAAAAGCCATATATAGCACGCAACAATTGTTTTGCATTTCGCATGATACTTTCTACCTACTATGACCTAGGCTAAGGTTGATTCGTTATTACAAGCAAAAACGCTAACTAAAGGTACACGGTATACAGTATGGCTTGCGAAAAGCTTCAAGGATTTCAAGTTGTGCAATGTGCAGGGTCAAATAATGTGACTGATATGGGATTGATTGGGGGGGAATCAGCACCATAATGAATTACTAGCCGAAAAGCTGGAATTTTGTCAGCCGCCGGAGGGCGCATCGCAGTCGCAAGTCGCAACAGTGCAGTCGTCAAAACCAAAACCCACCCGGTCGCGGTCCGTCGCGGGTGTCGCTTGAGCTTGGCAGCATGTCGCGTTGACTTTCAGCTTGCCCGATTTATACTCCAAGATTGAGTGGATTTCTACTGAAGTGGAGTGTTTACAGAGAATACGGTAAGTGAATCCCAAGGAATACACGACTCGGACTCGGGAAAATTCAATGCAAAAAGCCCATAACAGGTTGTTTCCTGTTGCTGCATTTTTCATTTGTGGTGTGTGTGGCGGTAATTTGGGATCACAAAGAAGAAGCTTCACTTGTGCAAATCTTTTCTTCGTTTTTAGTTTTTGGCGGTGCGGTGTTTAACATTCTTACAGTTATCCATATCAATCAGCTAACAGCTATCATTTAAGTTACTTTACAAACTCACTTTATGTAGTCTACTAGTGTTCAGTCGAGTTATAGCAATCGAGTGAGTTGGTTGGATTAATCTCGCACTCAAGAGAGGATCGCCGATCACTTGACTGGGTGGTCAAATTCGAAGCTTGAGCTGTCCTGTCCTTGTCACCTGTTACGACATACGACTAAGGTTCAATTTGTAATGTATTGACAACTTACAACTTAAGGCACTATACTACATAGAATAGACTGGATTATGAATTTTGAATTTTAAATCTTATAAAAGTCAAAGTGGAATGTCAATCATTAGTAATTTATTTGTCATTGCAGAGCTTCGAGGCTGCTGTAATGGCCTCCGTAAAAGAAACAGTTCGAGATAAAGGTTGGACAGCTTGGACAGTTTGGAGCAAAGATATTCATGACAAATTCGAAATACAGTCCCAACACGGCCATCGAATGTATTCCAAATTATACATTGCTACAATGATTCGGGATAAAGTGAATATGACACCTATCCCTTCTCAACTCCTATTTCCTGAGGAACAGACGAACAATCTGCCGGTAAAATTTACAACTTAAATCTTAAATACCATTTACAAATTGTTGTGCATCTTGAGTGCAACTGTATTCCTTTGCTTTTCAGTTTCTGTTATCACAAGTAAAACGGATGGGAACTTTCAATATGGATAATCTTGACGTGGAGCTTGAAGAAATGAAATATGCAGAGAATGCGGATCGCACCGAAGAAGCTATTTGGTCATTGAAAGTTTATAAACAATTTGGTCGAATATTGGTAAACGTGTTGAACGTTGATGACTACCTGATTATTTGGGGAGGAATTATAAATCCTGAAGCCAAAGAAGTAATTCTGAATGGAATCGATACTCCTCCGTGTTTTGTCACAATTTATCGACACAACGTACGTGAAAATATGATGCACTACTGCTTGCTCTCACACTTCAAATTGTTATCTCCAAACCAGGGACTGGAAGCTGGAAGTTTGTTGATTGTTGATGTATCCTTTACAGGGAATTCATAAACCAACATCAAAGACTCCCGGTCAGTACGAGAATTCATGCTGCAAGCAGAATGTGGACACTATGTTTTTCAAGGGTACCGATGGGGAAGACGTAACCATTGTTCAAAAAATTGAACCCAGATCAATTAAAGGAACAACATGGAGAGAATTAGATTTGTCTGAAGTTGAGAACGACATAGTTTTGGAAACTGAAAACCAAGATACAGAACCACAGAACGTGGCCGGTCCTAGTCACCGTCTTCGAACTCCTAAAGTGGAACCGAATATTCTCAAAAAAGCGAAGAAAGGGACTAAACGGGGCAAAAAGGCTGTTAAAAATGGAACTCAAAGCGGAAAGAAAAACATTCCAGCAGACCATGAAAGTACACCCATTGATATTGTGGATCTGGTCGATGACGACAGTAATAGCCATTCTGACGAGATCGTAGTTCCAGCTGTTAACGAAGAAAGTGAAGGTGTTGACGTCATCGCCGACCAAGATCCTCAGGACCAGGAGCTGGAAGAAATAGAAACTAACGGTATTGAATTACTTACCTATTAATATTCGTCAAATTGCTTTCTCAAGGGTGTATTCAATTTCGTTTATCCTGACATATATATCTATTTTCTTTTTAAGGTCAAGTGGTTCCTCCACCTGCATCAATTGTATCTTCTCAAACGTCTGAAGAAGACTTTCCTTTTCCAGTTGTTCGAGAATCCATAACGAGAAAGCCGAACTTTCCATCTGTTCAGGAGGAATCTGAAGAGATTGTTTTATATGATGATACTGATGATGAATCTGAACCAAGTAGCGAAAGAAGCGCGCCATCCGAAGCCGTTGTTCCACCTGAGTCTGATAAGAGCGCTGCAGGTGCTTCTTTAGAAGATTCAAGTGCATTAGCGGATAATCCAGAGGACGTTGACTTGGAAGAATCAGAAGTCGTTGAAGATTCAAATGTCTCAATGGAACCAACACCTTCAGAGCGATCGACTATGTCACCACCTGGAACTCCCCCAGAAAACTCCGATCGCGTTGCTCAAGAAGTGGCTAAACTACGTGAACCACCGTCCGATGAAATGGAGCTGAACGATTCTGAGTCCACTCGCATTAATGCCAAACTCCTGAAGAATATTGTTAAGTTTCCTGGGTCACAGCTGCTTTCTCAAAATGTCATGGTAGTAGCAGAGTCCCAATTGTTCGACGAAATCGAAGAATTAGACGCGTCACTGGACATTTCTTCTGAAGTTGAGATACCACTGAATCCTCCAAGTGAAGAAGTTCCAAGATCAGACCTTTATGTTGAAGATGATGTCGAGGAAGTGGAGATTGACGAAGCCGATGCAACTGACGTCCAGGATAATGAAGCCGAGGTAACTGACGTCCAGGATGACGAAGCCGATGTAACTGACGTCCAGGATAATGAAGCCGAGGTAACTGACGTCCAGGATGACGAAGCCGAGGTAACTGACGTCCAGGATGATGAAGTCAAACAAATTGTACAGGAGGATGAAGTTGAAGAAGTCGAGGAAGTTGAAATTCTTGAAGTCGAAGTTTCGATTGATGGAGCTGGAAAAGATCTGAGTGCTCTTGAGAACAATGAGAAAGTTGATCTTGAGAAAGAAATGAGCGCCCTTCATGAGTCTGACTCTGATGTGAGCAGTGAAGACGACAGTGTGGAAACGAACAGCACCTCCACCTCCACCACCACTTTCGTTACACAGGCCAAGATTCTGCAACTGTACCAAATCAAAGGAGTTCCTTTGTTTCATGTATTGTGCACGGTAAGGAAGATTCTAGACCACACACGTTTCAATTTCTCGAATGCTCGATGTTTTAATTTTGTCCTTGAAGTCAAAGTTTTCTCGGTTGTAGATTCACCAGATCTACGAAATTCGGGCCAAGAACCAGGTTATATTAAGAGTATCTGATGGGACTCTCGTTCCATTTGTGACTCGTAAGGGATTTCCTCTTCCGCCTGGAGGTGACCCTAGCCTGACTTTACAAGTGGATATACTGGTAATGAAAACACTTAGTAAGGGTATAGTCATTTAGAAGTCATTTTTACTTGAAAATATGTTTATGTGAATGTGAAGGTTCAAAATTGCACTCCGGAATTCCGAAGGAAGTTGAAGTTGGCGTCTCAAAGATTAAACGAAAAGGTTGTACTGAGCTATGTTCTGGTTGAGAAGGTAACTCGAAAGGAGTATGCCCTAACGATGAACATGAATCTATCATCTGATATAATCTTGTAAGTTTTTTACCATTAACCACCGAAGAATTGAGCAGCATTTCCTAATTTTTGGTGACACTATTTCATTTCAAGTGGTGACACTGTTCCTCAAAAAGAATATGACAAACTGGGTGACTTCTCAAAACCGAAAGAAGTTGAGGCAAAGGAAGCCTCTAAATCCACAAAAGAGAAGCCTAGCCCGACCTTTAACAAACCTGGTCCCAGTTCCAAATCTATTCCAGTTGTTGAACCAGAACCAATACCAGTCAATACTGCAACCAATGTTATTAGTGAAACTCCTCAAGTTGAACCTAGTACAGTAACTCATGCTAAACGAAGACTTACATTTGATCATCCGGCTCCTTCAACTTCAAAAGCGGTATTGGACAAGGAGAATATTGAAGCCGAGATACTCAAGAAATACGGATGCCATCCTGTAGCTCTCAGAGTTAAGCGACTCCGAGATATACCGACCGATAAACCCATCGTCCTTGATGACAATTTCTACAAAAGTCACCCAGATGTGTATCAAGAACTTCTAGTTTCAATAGAGGCTAAGGCGAACTCACAGTCAGATGTTCCTTCCGTCGTAAAATCTAGATCTGCAGCCAAACAATCCAAGAAAGCTGTCAAAATCCCTCTACAAGCTTCAGATAAAAAGAAGAAAGCTGCTCAATCATCCGATGAATCACCTGATGAAGATGAGATCAGAGAATTGACAAGATTAACTGCAGCGAGAATGCGCGTTCCTTTCGATTCACCTGAGAAACGTACCTCAGCCTCTTCAGGATCAGAATCCGAAGACAGTCAAAGCGATGTGGAGTCTGAATCTGAACCTCCAGCAGTAGTTGAAAATTCTAAAGGAGGATCTAAATCTAAGAATATAGTTGCATCTTCAACCAGAACCTCGCCAAATAAGCCAGGATCTCGTCGTGCAGTGCCTTCTCCGAAGAAAAATACCGGAAAAGATTCGGATTCGGATAAGTATAAAGTCCATTCATCCAGTGAGTCAGATCTCTCTCAATTTGGATCACGTAGGGCTAAGGATGCTAAGGCAAGGGAGCTAATCATGACTTCTTCAGATTCAGAGAGTGAGGCTGAGACTCCCAAGAAAGCTAAACCTAATGGGAAAAAGCGTTCACCTCCTAAAAAAGCTCAAAATGGAAAGTCAAAGGGGAAACCTCGTGTTGAATCATATTCCGAGGAATCTGACATGCTGGACCCAGAATCTCCGCCTGCACCACCGTCACCACCAAAGAAGGCTATTAAAAAAGCTACCAAAGTTGTTGAATCCGAATCGGAATCAGAAGACGAGAAGAACGAACCAGAACCCAAGCCTAGGACGACGAGGAAGGCCGCTGCTTTGAATGCAAAGGGAAAGAAGGCCATTGAAGTGGTTGACGTATCATCTGACGATTCCGAGTCCGAGAAGAGTGACACATCAGAGCTAAAGTCGAAGAGGACGCGGCGAGGATCGCCAGTGAAGAATAAGAATAATGCCAAGGCGAAGAGGACTCGTAAGGCTCTCGACGTCTCCGACTCTGATGAGAGTGGTTCAACTCTGTCAGGAACGAAACGGGCCACGAAGCGTACTCGAGCCGCCACTAAGTCGCCATCCAAGTCACCACCCAAGAAAGTTACGCGGAGGCTCCGAAGTCGAAAATAAGACTTTGATCTGGTATGCCAACTACTTAAGTTAAATCTTATCCACACATATAATCGTATTACTTATTGCATCTGTATCTTTAACCTCTATGAATGTATTTCGTTGCAGACGTAATTGCCCGGTCCGTCAATGGATTAGACTGGAAACTGAAGCCGAAGAAGGATCATTACACACTTGATATGCTGAGTTAAGCCATTTTAAGTTTTGGGTATTACACCTGATTTCTATTTTTGGACCCGTTGATATTTGTAGGTTTACTTCTTTTGTGTTCCATCAATATAATTTCTTTTAGCTTTTCTTTAACTTCAACAGCTAGCTTCGTAGTTTTGTGCTACACAAGGACCGGTTTTTCTGATTCCTGTTTTGGGATTCTCATAATTACAAAATGTCAATTCTCTGCTTTTTTTAGTTGTAAACGGTGTATTGTATTCAATCACACGTGGTACTTAATAAAATTGATTCAACTAGAATAGATTTGGCCATATTTATCAGGAATAATTATTCGCACGGAAGGTGGAAGGCCGGTTGAAGGCAGTTGCCATCGATGATGGTTCTGAGTAGCTTTAGCTAATTCCTCAATGCTTTTATCCAACCTTTCCGTTTCACAAAACGTGTAAACATCTGGATCTTTTGGGTAGAGGTCGTCACCTAAAAATTCCCAATGATATAGATATAACTTTAATTCATGTCGTTGCAGCGTTAGCAAAATTACCTGGAAGTATCCCAAGCAAGCCGTCCTTCACATGTTTCAGAATCGGACACCAGCGTTCCAATCCAAGATTTAATCTTGATTTCACTAAAGCTTTCATAGTTTCTAAACTCTTTGTATTCCTTATTCGTAGCATTTCATATCGCTGAGGTGGAAGAAGTTGCCTCTTTCCGCTACTTTCGTCATTACAAAATTCTTCGGCTGTTGACCACTGCAATATAAAAAAAATGTTCTTCTTGAGCCGAAACGTAAGAATTTGATAAAATTCGTGTTAAACATAATTCCTGTTAAATTACCACTACACTCCCGACTTCATGTGTATCAATCACAATTTTAGGTGTTTCCTGAAGAAAGGCAATGTAGAACATAGTGTCAAATCGACGAGAAGCGGATTTGTACACTACAGGAGTCAACCAATTACTCCATTCACAAAGTGCACCTAAATCTGGAACCACATTTAACTCTGAGCAGAGTGTCAGAAAATCTCCTGGATTTTCCTTAATTCTACTTTGCCAATTTAGAATTACAGAGTCAGTAGATAAAAACTCGTATCCAGGAACCTTCTTCATATTCGTATCCATCGAAACACAGAGCAGAATTCCACATTCTTCAAAAGTTTCTCGAATTGCTGTAATTCGTAAGGAAATATGTTTGGGCAGTACAGATCCAGGTTCAGGATCCGAATCATAAATTTCTGGTCTCCGTGCACCAGGCTGAAGAAATTGGAGGTCAGGAAGATTTGTTCCAATTTTTCGGTATAATTCAATCCATTCTTTGGCTCCATCCTCTGCTGTAACTGTCCCACCTGATTTTAGATTTTGAAAATGAGCAATTGAAACTTCAGGTACCAACTGTCTGAGCACACGTACACGTACCTGGAAAGCATAAACCGCCAGCCATGAATCTGCTGTTCTTTGACCGTTCTGTCATCAAATATTCCGGTCCATATTTGTTGGAATTTACGTTTTGACGGACTAAAATCAATGTAGAAGCATCTCTCCATGCTTTTTTCCTTTGTTTCATGCAATTACTCAAGATTAGTGTTAGCCTCATTTTTTTCAAATTATGAGCATCAGAAAATCAAAATTAGAGTTCTTGATTTTAATTCTGGCGATAAGTTGCGAAAACGGGTGGTATGGTAGCTTTAGCGTTGACTCTTCCTACTGCTTGGCCATCTATCATTTGTGCATGGAGTTGCTCATATCGCGAATTTTTCACACAGAAATCAGATGTATTTGTGTAGGGATGTATTTTGCAGTTCCTTCCTTCCTGGTGCGTATGTTATGAATTTGGATGAATTATTTTGGTATGAAACAATGCTCACTTCACATGCACAGGGTGATATGATGCAAAATCAGGATTAGAATTACGAAACTAAGAAATAATGAACTACTAAATTACACGGAGGTTTTATTGTGTTCAGGCTTTTTCCGATTCACACACTGCAATATCCTAGCAAAAACAAGTGCGCCGAGTTCAAATATTGTTACACTCAACTCTTTATCGTCTATCATTAATAGACATAATTAAGCCTGATAGTCTTCTGTTATTTATGTCACGATATCATTGAAATCAACACAGAATATTCATGATTCATGAGTCGTGAGAAATATTAATATTACCAACATTAATTTTGAAACACACTTCATACATCCATCAAATGTTATATAAACAGAGCTCTAAAGAATGCTCAAAGCTCTTTTGAAATTATCAAGTACTCAAAAAAAGAAGAATAAGAAATGCAGTTTTACTTTACGACTTAACAAAATGCAGTCAGGATCCACTCGCTAGAATTTAGAATTTCAAATCTCAATCAATGAAATGAACTTTAGAATTTAAACAATCTGAACATTAGCAGCCAGCAAATACTTGTTGAGAAATGTTTGGGCTCCTGCTGCAAGGCATGAAATGAGTGGGTTAACTCTTCCTGGATGGGCTGCAGACAATTTTCCAAGGCTTTGGGCCAAGTAGAGTTTAGCATCTGGGACGGCTCCTGTTCAGAAAATAAATTATAACATCCTTCGTAATTTCTAAGTTGTGAAGAAACAACCGTAGTTTTTACCTCTAAACGGGTCCACGTTGACCTTGGTTGCAAATTGCAATTTGGAGTAAGCAGTTTGATATTCATTCGTGTCTTCAATTTCAACAAAGTGCTGCTCTTCGAACGGAATATCTTTGTCTTCAGGTAGCTCAAACAAGCCAATCAAGGCCTGAAGAATTGGGGACCTATAATTGCCAGAGTTTGGGTTAGCTCAGTGCTCATGCTCAGTTGTTAGTTGTCAGGAACTATTAAATATGAATATTTTTACCAATAATTTGAGTAGTCTCCGTTGATAGTAGATGGAGATTCACACAAGAGCTTTGTAACCCCAACAGCCACAAACTTCTTCTCATTGACTCCAGTCACTTTTTGTATTTCAGCAATAACAAGTCGATCCACAACCATACCGAACATTTTGGGTTGAATTGAGTCAATCAATTGAATGAAGTTCTCAGCTCCGTTCTTACAAATATAAACTCCAAAAAATTTCAGCAGGCACTTGACGTACTTAATTGTTTTTGAGGAGGTGAGTCTTTGGAACAAGAGTGTGAAGATGGGCTTTGTGTATGTCGAAAGAGCTTGTCTAAAATAAATACAAAATTATAGATTCAATTTCCATATAAGAATGATCGTAAAAACTTGGCTATTCAACTTACTGTGGTATATTTTCAACAACTGATTCGATCAAGACGAAACCTTCGTGATCATTGTTCTTGGAAGCAATCAGCTTTTGGAAGATTCCAAGGAGTGGAGACTAAAAATAAATAAATAAATCTAGTTATTCGGGGATGTATGTGGCTATACTTACTCGTGTATGGATTTTGACTAGATACTTACAAGCTTATCAATTGCAATCACTTGTTGAGGACCCTTTGAGAGATACGATTCAAGGAGTTTCACCAAGGGATGAATATTGGCTTGCCTGTCCCAAAGAACTGGAGCCAAAAGGCAAGGGAATAAGGCCATGTAGGGCTCCGGAATTCCATTTGTATGAAGTTCAAGCAGCAGGGATAGGATTTGAAACGTGTACGGGATAAATTCTGAAAAAAATACACTTGACATATGAAATAGCTCGTTTGATATTTAGTCCCGTCTCGTGTCGGAAAGATTTAACTTACCAGTAACATCCTGTGTAAGAATTCCTTGGAAGATAGGAAATAAAGTGGCCTCAAATTGCTGGACATGCTCAGGGTTGGCTTTACACACAATGCGAATAGAAAGGCTCAAGCTTTCAAATAGGTAGTGATTAAAATGTGGTTTGCTTGGATTCTTGGAAACATTCATTAAAATCGTTGTAAGTTTTGGAAGCAAGTGACCCATTAATGGAATAATTCCTTCCTGGAGTGCAGAGAACGATCGCATCACCGCTGGAATTTACATAATTACCATAATTATTAACGCGAACTATTGAGCCAAACTGAAGCTTAATCCTTGAACTTCTAGAAAACTTACCCTTCATCACATACTCGTTCTCCTTTGAAACCTGAGTCTCGAAAAGACGAAAGAGGTTTGAAAGAAGTTGCGGTCCAATTGAAGCTAAATCCGATGGTTTGAGTCTGGGTAAGAAATATTCATGGCAAATTAGTTCTAACAGCTTAGAGCAATGATTTCTTCAATAACTTACAATGCCGTGTTGTCCGTTTGACGAAGCAGTAAAATTTTATCAATCGCATAGGCTGCATAGGTGTGAACCACCGGACTTTCCGCTGTTAGGAGTGGAGTGAGATGTGCAATACTTTCCTTCATGGTGGAGTGTGGAAGTTGGTTACGAAATATCATAACGTACTTTATAGCGTCAGCCTTGAGTACTTTGAGCTCGTTCACTAAAATAAATTGCAATATAGCAAGTTGTGAACATCAATATTGTATTTCAGTTATCATCAAGATTCACATTTGGCTTACCATTTGGATTGCTTAAGTCAGGTAAAATGTGAGCTCGATAGAAGTCCAGCAGATTGACAAGCTGATTCGTTATGGTGATTCCGTGCTTTTCAGTTTTTCCTTTGGAAGCCAATGAAGTTACCAAGTATATAGCAGCATCCTTATGTCGCCAATTTTGAGCTGGATTTTCAGCATGTCGACTCAACATTGCCTAATGACAATGAGAGTATACATAATGAACTCGGTTAACTCGATCAACTAACCTCATAACGAGAATATGTTTTATGTTTTGCTTGTACCCACCTGCACATATTGTCCAAAGATGGCTGTCATTTGTGACTCGAAGTGGCGAGAAAGAGCCTTCACCAAATCACAAGCTGCTCGTCTTCTTGTGTCAATATCCGAACCCTCAATATCTCGTCTGATGTATTCGTCGGCATTATCTTCAAATAGCTCTTCATCCGTTTCTAAAATAATTTACAAAGTTAGAAATGAACAGGAGAAAATGAAGACCGCACATTTGGAACTTAAGACCTTACCTCTGAACTCCATGTTGGGAATAATCACTTTTTCGCAAATACTGCTCATAGTACTTGGGTCCTCAAAAAGTGACTTATATCTGTCTCGATGTGCGACAAGAGCCAGGAACTGAATGGCATTGCTAACCAGCTACAAATTAATTAAAAAATATTGTATTCACTGTGTACCAAGCAATACAAATTAGAACAGAATCCACCATACAAGGTCATATTTAGGTTGATTTCCAGTTGTGACCAGAAGTTTCCATACAGCAGTCACAAATTTTGGTAGCTGTTGTGCAAATTCTTCGTCATACTTTTGAGCATACATGCCAACGTTGTCACAGATCTGAGATTTGAGTTGCTCAAGCAAACCAGCCTCTTCATCCTCCTGAAAAGTAGAAGCTTGCTTACTGTTTGATAATGATTTAACGAAGTCAAATCGTACACTGAGAGGACTTACGCCTGTTTTCAAAAGCGGATTGTCGACTTCCAAAAGAATGTAAAAATTGTCCATCCAAACATTCATGTTGTCTTCAAAATATTCAGGCAAGTCCTGCAATCAAACAAATCAACCATATCGATTGTTACTTTTAATGTTGCTTTTGTAGTGAATACAAACGTGGCTCTTACCTGAAAGTTGAGTGAATTGAAAATCTTTGCAACCATAACCAATGAGCTGTAAATAACTTTGAGAGCATCCTTGTTGTTTTCATGTTGTTTTGCAAGGCCCATTAAACCCTATGAAGTCGGAAAATACGATTTGAGATAAGGTGTTTAGTGTCCGAAGTGAATGCAACATATCAAATATCATTTTCATTCATTCGACATTACACTTACGACAAAAAGTTGTGTAAGTGCTGGTGCAAAATTCTGTAACACAAGTTTTATTTCACTCCAGAGCTCATTAGACTGAAACTCATAGCGATACCGCTTGAAGAGGGAGTGAGCAGTGTGTAGAATTCCGTTTATCACATGGAAATCACCTAAAATAAAATAGTTAGTTACAACTATTAATCAAAGAAATTTGACATTTCCTGTTTCATATCAGACTAAAACCTACCAGATCCAAACTTTTCAATCATTTGATTCATAAGGTCAGGCCACTTCTGAGGAAAGTCCTCACGACCAATCACCGAAATCGCATCACTCAGTTGCCTTTGAATAGTTTCTGGGGATTTTAGCATCAAGTTCACTATGAGCGCTTTCACTCGAGTCCTATCTTCTTCGTGAATATTATTGTCACCATCTTCTTGCTGTAATTAAAATTAGGTAGACAATGAACGTGCTGTATAGAGGTGCAGCATACAATATTTAATCTACGTACAACTTTCCAGTTTCTCTTCACAAAGTTTTTGAACGCCACAGCTCCGGCCACTCTCACAGTAGGATTAACACCATCTTTGTCGATCACCGACAACAGCAAAATGGCGTAATTCTTTCCCAGCTCCACAGACTCCAGGAACTTTTCGGCTAAAAATTAGGATTTCATTTACAATCGCCGTTCCAATCAGAAGTAAGTTAGCCACAGATTAACTCGCATGGAACTTTGCCAGGTTTACCTACCAGGTTTACGAACAGCTGGATCCGGATGGAGAGTTTGCTCCAAGTGACCAGCCAAAATCAACAAATTTTGCTCAGTTATTTCCATTTTACACGAATCCACTCAGTAGTATGGCAGGTATAGGCAGGTACTTTCAGTCCGTAATTCGTGGCGAACGTGTGATGCTAATCTGGGAATCGAAAATAGAAGATTAGCATTTCGAGTAAGTATCATGTTAAAATTCATCAGAACACCTTCCGTATTCTGTATTTATATGTATATTAATCTTCAGCACAGCTCGATGGTCGAACTTCTAATTCCGTACTATACACAACTGCGAACTGTGCTACAATAATATAATGTAGGTTTTGAGCAAGCCACGATCACGAGATCACGACATTTACATTTAGCTGTTAGCACTACAATTGTATATAGCCGTAGTAAGCTGTGAAAATGTAGTAAGTTTGAAGTCTGAAAAGTGTCACGCGTCAAGTATGTCACTCACTCACTGGTCAGGTCACTGCACTGCTGTGCTGACACTGAACTGACAGACACATGATATCTAGATGTCAGATATCTGACTGAACATGAGACGACGAACTGCCATTTTATTTAAAATGTTTGTACATACAACATAAGTATATATATATGGAGAAGAAGAAGTAGGTTGGCGATGGATGATGGAGAAGTATTAAATGAAACGACGTAAAAATTCTAAATGACGAAAATCAATATCAACTATATTAACTATTTCCCGACCTGGCGTTCAGCAGGTTTCTACAGTCAGTTGACACCTGTATTTTGGATTGAGCTGACACCTGCTGCGTAAGCAAAATCATTCGAACTTGACAAATTACAGAAGATTAAAACGATACATGATGCATAAACAATAATCCACGTAACATAAAACGAGTCTTGCTTGATCGTAAGCGACTTACCTGTGACCGTGACCTGTCGCCTGTACTGTGTAGTAGTGCACTGCACTCAAAGTCAATTCCCAAATACAAAATAAAGAAGTGAACCGAAAGGTCAAAGGTACCGCTGATCGCCTCACCGTCACCGCACCGGAACCGGTATGAATTCTGTGTGAAATTCGGGACGATAATAAAACCTTTGCAAAGGCAAAGAAACCCAAAACATTGGCGGGGAATTTCCTTCGTCATTGTCATTGCATATAATGCGATGTGCTACGAAACCTGACAAGTTTAATTTTTGCTATAACCAACTTATCATATGTTTATACATGGGTGAATCCTCACTTAATATGTTCAAGCATAAGGTAAGTTTCAACGCATTACAATGCATTACAAGCACAACGCGTACACAGACAACTAGGCGGCTTTACAGCCTTCAGCCGCATGCCGCATAAGAGGTTCACGTGTAACATGCACGCGCGGTTTCATAGCTTTTTAAAAATTCCGTGTTGTGTATGTTATGATTTTTGATATTCGTATTCTGTGTTCGGTATTAATTTGGAATTTGTTATTTTGTGAATTTCGACCACACTACATAATTATTTTGACTTGGAATTTGACGAGGTCGGAGGTCAGCATGGCACTTAGGAGCGGGTCGGATCGAGCTCTTGCTCTAATTCGCACGCTTCCTCGGGTTACAATGTCGAATATACGCAGGGATCCTGTGCCCGGTGATAAAGTAAGTTGAATTTTGACCTGACCATTGAATTGACCCATTTACCATGACCATGACCCATGACCGGACAATATACCATATAACGTGTGTGTTTTTGTACAAACACACTCAGTTAAGTCACAAGTGTGAAGTATATGTAGCAGAAATGTCAAGATTAAAATGTGAATGGTACCTACTTTCGTACTTACAGAAAAAGCGTGGAAGAGGTCAACACGGTGGTAAACTTCACGGATATCCACACAAAGGAGGAGGTCAAAGAATGAGAGTTCACAGGCTTGGGTATGAAGGTGGAAACGGAACTCCATTTTATCTAAGAATTCCAACAGAGCCTTACTACAAGGATCATCAGTAAGGACAAACGATAGATACAACCTTTTGATGAATGAATACCTTAAAATACGTAAATTGCTCTATTTATAATTAACTGTGGTATAATATATTATTAGCTTAACCTTTTGTTTCCTTTGTGAATAGTTTGAGAAGACAGTATCCGCCACTAAGCCTACTCCGGCTTCAGAAATTGATTGATACCAATCGACTTGATGCTGAAGAGCCAATTGACCTTGCAGCTCTCTGCAATACTAAGGTCTGCCACTTTGAACCACACAAGCGACAGTACGGATTCAACCTTACCAACGAGGTACAAATTGTAACTTGAGAAAGATGCCCAACGAGTTGCCTCCAGTTAGCTGCATTGAATATTTCTATCATAATCGATTCTCCTACTTTCAGGGAATTGACAATTTCACAGCTAAAGTCAATATTGAAGTTCAGTGGACAACAGAGGCTGTCATTGCTGCAATCGAAAAAAATGGAGGAACAATTACAACAGCCTACTATGATATGGACAGTCTCTTGGCTGCTATGGATCCAGTGAAGTTCTTCCGAAGAGGTGAACCCATACCAAAAAGAATGCTTCCACCGGAAGATGCAGTCGAATACTACTCAGATGCCAAGTTTCGAGGTTATCTGGCTGATCCGGATGAGATAGCTGAACAGAGACTCATCTTGGCTCAGAAATATGGCTACATTCTTCCGAATATTGCATCTGATCCGAAGAAGGATATGCTTCTGGCCAGGAAGGATCCAAGACAAGTCTTTTATGGTCTTTCTCCTGGATGGATCATCAATTTATACGACAAGTGTATTCTTAAACCTAAGGCCGAGGTTCTCAAAAAATATTACGAGATTTAGGGCTTTTATTCAAATCGGCTTTTTAATTATAACATGTTCCATTTAGTCATTTGTAGCAAGCATTCTGGTAATAAAGTCAATTTGAAAAGGATTTTGGATCAAATACTGGCATCAGAAGTTCATAGAATATTTTGTACTGGAAAGCATTCACGTTAAACTTGATCATTTCTTGATCAGCCAGTCAGATCAATAGAAATCATTTTTGAGATTCAAATCCTTCCAGAATTTGTATCTACTTTCATATGGGAATTTCGACATTTTGGGACTTTTGGTTATTTCCAGCAGATCGATCTCTGTTGAGAATTGGTCAACTTGGTCCCAAAATGACACGTCCTGGCCATCTTCATTCGTGAATACTGGTATTCTAAATATTTAAAATTGTATAATTAAATACCTGGTTGGGTATAGCAAGATTGTAATATTTTAGAAGAAGACGCACCGTTTCGAAGCGAAATTGCCCCAAACATTCGTGAAGAACTTTGACACCTGGAACTCTTCATCGGCAGTTTTCAAAGGGGGAAAGTAGAGCGTGCTATTCAGCAAATACTGAATATCGTCTATGTGACTTATTCCTGAAATGGCATTCAATTATTCTCAAATCACATATTTCATATGTACTTAATTGAATTTTTCTATGAATATACATACCCCAATCTTTTCGATTTAATCCTAACGTTTCCATTGTTGAATACTTTCCTTCGTAATTGACAAAGAATCCATACGTTGGAGCTACTTTGGCATGCCACTCCATAGATTTTCTTACTGGGTTGATGAAGTACCGATCGCTCAAAGGCTAATGCAATATTAAATTGAATATACTTATTTATATTTCAACAGATCGTTTCTATTTTACTTTTGACACCTACTTTGGAAAATTCTTCCCTTCTCCAAAAATTAATTTCTCCTTTTCCGCCGAGATAATAGTCGACGAGCTTTTGAGTTATTTCATTCTTCTTGGCTTTGTCCATGCCATCATACTCTAATAAAATTGGATACAGCTCGTTACGCTGTTCAGCTGTCTGAAAACTTGGGAACCACTGCCGTATGTAAGCCACTGATTCAAAATTAGGAAAAGCATTGAAATAAATTATTCATTCAGAATTAATATTAAGCGTTTTTCTCGTAATTACAGCCAGCTAGAAAGTTCCCTTCGTCTCGAACGAATCCAATTAGAGTAGGAGCGCTGCTAACGTTTTTATTTTTATAAGCCATTTCTGGAGATTCTGTTAGAAAAGCTTCTGGACTTGGATTTTCCACGACTGGACCGAAAGGCATCAGAGGAAGCCTCAGTTTTTTCTGGAATTCAAAAGATTTACACAATTTGGGTTTTGTGCTGGCCAATATTTATTTTAAAATACTGATCTTTAAAGGACTTACATAAACCCCCATTTGTCGTTCGACAAGGAAATAGGGATTAACAGAACGTAAGCATTCCACCATTTTGTTAGAATTTCCAGTTGGACATCTCAAGATTTCTGCAATGCGCTTTGAACTCTGAATCGTATGATTCACGATTCCCCAATGTGCTAAAGCACTTCCACTGTGGGTAATTGCGGTAAAGGGAATATCTAGAAGTGTACCAAATAAAATTATCAATTAAAGTAAGGGCAATTTTATAAAAAAATATCGCTCTTGAGCCACAACCACAAGTTAGGCTTCCGTCAACGATGTGTCGACCATAAACCACCTGAAGTTACATTGGAAAACTGAATCAATGTCGAACGACTGGTCGAAAAGTGGAAGAATTTAACGGTGCCCTGATTTCATCTGCGATTGCGATATGGCTTCAGCACCCGCGCGCCTAGTTTCAAATATGCATTAGCTTTAATCGCTTCGAAATAATATCTGAATACTATTGCTTGAGCATTAGCATTAATTACCTCTAGTTTGATGAGAAATCAAGTGCAATCCCACGCCCACCGCACCTGCACTTTGTCCCATTAGTGAAATTCTAAAAAGAAAAATTTAAATGTTTTCCAAATCACAACTTAGTAGATGGTAACTGATGCTTATCGCTAATGTCAGAAGTTAAAATGGCTGGATCGTGCTTACCGATGAACATCGCCGCCAAACAGTTCGATATTCTTCTGAACCTAATGATAAATGATACACACATAAATTAATTCACGGATTAAATACCATATCCAATTAAATACTGCTTTCCAGAAACGCGCAGTAAAATTAACTCACCCATCTCAAAGCGAGCGCTTGATCCTTCAGTGCGAAATTGCCAGGTGAAGCGTCGTCGCCTGTGCTGAGGTAGCCTGTTAAAATATAATTGATTCAATAGAGGCATTTAAAATATCCGAAAGTTTAGAATATATTTTTAAGCATACCGAGAACTCCAAGACGATAGTTAAATGTGACTAGAATGACATCCTGACTGTTCAAAAGATACGAAGGTCCATAAATACCTCCGGAACCAAAGAAATGTCCACCTCCGTGAATATAGACGATGACGGGCAGCTTGGGCTTTGTATTACCATGCAGAAGCTGAATATTTGCAAGGTTCGAAGGAATTTTTAAAAAATAATTTTGTTTAGCAAAATGTTTAATTGTTCCATTTTCGTACCTTCGGAGTATAAACGTTCAAAAACAAACAATCCTCATGCCCAAGAATTCGATAATACTGTGTTGCTTCCAATTGTAAGCAAGGGTAACTGACTTTCTTCGTGGTCAGGATGCCTTTCCATCCGTCAGTCGGTTCGGGTGCCTGTAAGCCAGCCAAAATTAGATCAAAACGTTTCGCAAAGCACGCACGTTCGTTCGTCATTTTTGTTTTCTAAAAGCGAACGAAATTCAATCAATTTTCAAAATAGTTTTATTTTAATCAATTTATTTTCCCGTACACGAAATCTGAGGCGTCCAACCGGTGGTTTGGCATACGGAATTCCCTCAAAGGCCGCTATACTACGACTTTGAATCGTTTTCATTATGTAACCTTCAACGCCGCCACCGGAACGAGTGAATACAATTGGCCCTTTTGAATTTCCCTCGCCGGCTTCTAACAAATTGGATGCATCATTGATGGCGCTCCTGCTGCGCCCTCTACCAACTGGTGGTTCTTCTGGTTCAACTGCCTTATTGTACGGATAGCAATTATCTTCAGTGACTGAGCACATTAGAAATCCAAGGAACTGAACAATACTGGAAGTGATCAACATTATGATTATGAGCCCTTAAATGTTTGAAACAATTAGAATAAAAAGTTTTTGATAATAGAAGTCGGATCTAAGAACTAATAGAGCTACTCGGAAACTAGCTCTGCCTTGGAACTAGATGCACGTACTGATAATATCCTGGACTATTGTAGTAACTAAAACGATGAACATTGATCGAGTTCATTGTAGAAGCGTCATATGTATGTGCGTCTTTTGGCAGTGATAACGTCTAGCATATTATCTAATGGTAAATCCTCATGCAATTTAGATTGATGACAAGATCATATGTTGGATTTAACTCTTAACCTGTGAGCTCTGTTTTTGCATTTATAGTATCCGGTAAGCATACATTTTTTATTGTGCAAAACCTGTATTAAGTTTGAAGTTCAAGTGAATAATTTTTTGTTCCGTATTAAGAAATTCCTAGTAAGTTTAGGTAAGTCATGCACGAATCCCACTCCCTATTTTCACAGGAACTACGTATTTCCCAAATGTGAATGCAAAATGCAAAATTTAAATGTCGTCAGAGTTGGAGAAGGCATTGCCAGTTCCTAAATTATTTTCTGTAAATGCCGAGGAAAGCATTATTTTATTACCTGACTTGGCTTAGGTGCCAATCCAAAACTTTTTGTATTGCATATTACGTAATTTTTACCACGCGTACTGACACTGACTGACCTTGAATGTTCAGTGTTCAGAGTTCAGGTTCAATACTTAATTGCCAGTTCAATGATAGTTTCAAGGCATTATGCTTCTGTGAGATCGAAGATCAGACGTGTTTTTGTGCCAATTTTTCGCTAACATGTTAATTCAATGAAATTTTCTATTTCTATACCTTCCCATGCATTTTAAAAATTAATTGCCACAGTTTACAAATAGAGTTTTATGATAGAATTATTTTCATCCATTTACCTACCTTATTTGTTTGTAAGTAAGTATTTTACCTTTAAAGCGAACTATATTTTATTTGCGTTTCATTAGTTGTCTTTTACTACATGGGAAAACTAGTAAGTATACATAGTATAACCTTGCTCATGATCATGATTCATGTGCTGCTAAATGCATATTAAAATATTGATATGCTCGAGGAACAACCCTCGTGCACTTGAAAATTTGCACTTAGATAATTACAGTGTAAAACACGTTCTACTGTTGTTGAGACGCGTAGACTATGATATTCTAGGCTATCTGGTTATCCTTATTCCAATTATTTTGCGTATGCACACCAGCGACATGTGACGCGTCAAAATATGATGGATATAATAAGAGACAGACAGGTAATTACAATTACAATTGGAGGACCAATAAAAGGGGCCATATAGTCTCTAATTATGAACGAGTTAGTAGCAGGCCCTGCCCAATGCATACATAATTCGTAACCTTAATGAATGAGTATTCATCTCTTCAAAATCCAATGTATTGGAAATTAGAAATCAGGTCGCCTTGGTTACCAAGGAAACAAAAACGCGAAACATTTGTCCACTTTTCATACGAAAGTTTTATGAATTCAGCTTTTGTAGGTTCAGGAGTACAGGATTTCACGAATTTTAAATTCCTGGATTTCAGAAATTTGGATTCCAGTTGCCAGTCCTAGGTTTCGTTAAAATTTTCGATGAGTGAGGGGTTGAATTTGTCCGAGCAAGAAACGGTTTTAGCCAGGCATAGAATACGCATTCGACGTCTGATACAAGATATAATGGCTCAGGTTCCTCGAAAAATGGCCTCAGGAAGGAATTCCCACATTAGTACAGGGTATGTAAAAAAAAATTTTTTAAATACAACACGATTTCCGATCTTAACTTTAAACACCTGCCAAACTTCATCCGAATTGTTGCCTTTCACCGATTTTTATGAGAATGTGACACTAAATTTGATTTCAGGACCGAAACTTCACTTCACGCCGAGGGTATTAACTTTCAAAAATTGGCGGAACACATGGAATGTCCCATTTGTCTGGAAGTGCCACTCCCGCCAGTATTCCAATGCGCCACTGGACACCATATTTGTAACGTCTGCAGCAAGAAGGTCCAACAGTGTGGAATCTGCAAACAACCGATTACGGAAACTCGGAACTTCTTCTTCGAAAGATGCTTTGAATCTACGTACTTCAACTGCAAATACATCCAGGAAGGCTGCACGGAAAACCAAATCCTTGGATGTCAATTCGAAGGTCATTTGAAGAATTGCGAATTTCGGTAAGCTGAAGCAACCCGTTTTACTCACTTTTAGTATTTAACATGCTTACCTGTTACTACAAACTACAATGGCAATGGGCCCAGTGATGGCCTCAGGATCCGAAGGTTCCAATACAAACGATAATGTACCTGTAAACTCGTTATATTACAGCGACGTTCGATGCCTCATCGGCAAAGGTTGTGGACCGATAAAGCGTAGCACGTTCGTGCAACATTTCCGAGTTGCTCATAAGGGAAGTACTTGCCGATTAGATGAAGCTACCGGTGAGGCCAAGCTCCGCTTTCCAGTCCCTTCAGGTGTACACAATTATAAATGTATTGTTAATTCAATATGAATAAAAGTATCATTTAAAATCGGTTGCTTAACTGTAATTTAATTATTGGCAAATTTAGCGTTCAGTCCAGGCAACTACGCAGTAGAGCTGTACGATGGAACCCGGTCATTCTTCTTTCGAATCAAGAAAAGAGATTCTTCCGTCGGAATGTTCCTCTCAATTTTCGGAAACTCTGGCGACGAAAAGAAATTTCGGAGTAAAATCACGATTGGTGAAACGAAGGATGATTTTGAGGTGTGAATTAAACAATTTTACATCAATGCCTTTTCATAGAAAATAATATTTATGGTAATGTACATGTTTATTACAGGAAAATACTTCAATTTGTCAATCTTGGGAAGGACCAGTGAAAAGTATACATGCGGATCCCGACGAAGTATTGAATGCTGGTGGTGCAATGATGACAACAACCAACTGTCTCAACGCTGTTGCAATTGTAGAACCGCCAGCACCGGTGGGATGTGACGGAATATTTCGTATCGCTCCACCAAAGCCGCAATGGCAATGTACTATTCAGATTAAGGTAAAGAATTTAGAATTTTAATTTGAACTCTCTAGCTTAAAATATTCGTCAAACTCAACAGATAATTGATTCATCTTTCAGGATATTGGCAAGAAAAGTTTGAGTAATACTTTGGAATCGCCTATCGCCTCGCTGCTATTGCCGCCACCAAACCAGGACATGGACTACGACACGGACGACTCTGATCTTTGATTCGAAAAAAAACATTATTGAAAAATCTGACAGTCAGTCTTCCAAACTAAATGTCCTGAATGATCTACATATGAAAATATCAATTACCTTCAAGCAGGATTTATTGATACATGGATACATTACTGTCATTGTCTAAAGAAATCATTTCAAATACAGGCTCATGGGCTCATGTAAATTTTGATATTAGAATTTTTTAGCGTTAACACTAAACCTTGCGACAGGCAATCCTCGGTATTCTTACCGGATTTGAAAATTGACTCGTTTGTTTTTGTTGGCATTTTACAATAAGTACTGATTTCAATTTCTCAGCATCAATTCTCGAATAAATAAGAAATGAATAAAATTAATTAATACCTAATTAATTGGTTTTTGTTTTTGGTTTCATTTTAAAATTTGGATAGCCTAATTCTGAATTGTTTGTGCTGCTGCGAAGTGCTAACTCTCGTTTCGGTTTCCTGGAGCCAGGACGAAAATACGGAAGGATGCATATTGCCGTAGTTGGTTGTGGACATGGCGAGATTGACAAGATTTATGAGGTCATTGAGAAGATTGAAGAGAAGCGAGGAATTCGTGTACGCCTTCTGCTTTGCTGTGGGGATTTCCAGAGTGTCCGGAATATGACTGACCTTCGTTGCATGGCCTGTCCCATCAAGTACCAAGCTATGCATGACTTTCATAGGTTCGTTCTCTAGTCGTTCATTCCTTGTATTTACCTACGTTTAAGTTTTATGTATCATTACAACATGTCAACTGTGATTTGTAAATAGATGTGGGTGCACGACATGCACGACTCCGAATCCGAAATACAATACCGCTAGTTGCTAGTATCTAAAAACGGATGCACGAGCATGTCACTCATCAACATCCATTTAATTAACGTTTGATATTTACTTTTTTTTCCCGGATTAGGTACTATTCGGGTGAAAAATTAGCTCCAATTCCAACCGTGTTCATTGGAGGTAATCACGAAGCCTCAAACTATCTTCAAGAACTTCCATATGGAGGCTGGGTTGCACCAAATATATACTTTCTCGGAAATGCGGGTGTTCTGCGATTTGGGTCAACTCGAATCGCTGGAGTTTCTGGTATTTTCAAGGTAAGTGCATTATTTACGTGTAAATGTAGTATTTAATTGTGTTGGATCATCGAAGTGCGTTCGGTGTTAAATATCAAATTATCTAAGCATCATTCGCTTATGTTTGAATTCAGGGACGTGACTATCTGAAGGGAAGATATGAGTGTCCACCGTACAATCAGGATTCAATGAGAAGTGTCTATCATTATAGAAACTTGGATATGTTTCGTTTGAAACAGGTATATATATTTGTTAATCATAAATACAATGAGAATAGCGTCTTGTTTTCAATATATTTTCGAATTGATATTTTGAAGATAATGCACTGTATTTTCAGATCAAGACTCCGATCGACATTATGATTTCGCATGACTGGCCAAAGAATATTCACAATTATGGAAATATCGGAGGTCTTCTTCGCCGGAAGCCGTTCTTTCGGTATTGCTGAAATTGAAAACCCTATTTATTTGTGACAGTTTATTTACTTAACAGTACTATTGTGTAATATCCATGTTGACACTAATTCAACCCCTTTCAGAGAGGAGATTGAGAAAGAAGAACTTGGTAGTCGCCCTCTAGCTGAGCTGCTGGACGATTTAAAACCTTCCTACTGGTTTTCCGCCCACATGCATGTTAAATTCAGTGCAGTATATCCTCACGCCGCTGAAACGGGAGAGACTTCAGAGGTTTGTAGTGCCAGATAGAAGTTGGGTAATAGTGTACTTACTGTGTTGAGTATCATAAACTGGACAATGTTTTATTACAGGTAAATATATCAGCCGGTCCCGAATCTCCTGAGGCTAGTCTTTCAGTACCGAAATTCACAAAGTTTCTAGCTTTGGATAAAGTTCTTCCCCGCCGGCAGTTTCTTCAAGTAAGTGTCTTAGATTACTCATGTAATGTGTAACCCGTTTTATCCTTGTACATTCAGAAAATAAATGGGAAAATATCTCATGAGTATATCAATGTGTCATGTGTAAATGGTCACATAGTTTTTAAATGCAACGTCTAACGCTATACGGTGTTTTTTTAAATTGTAGGTAATTGAAGTTCCAGAATCAGACGAAGAGGACTTAAAGTTGTCTTTTGATCCCGAATGGTTGGCAATACTTAGGTCAACCGATCATTTGCTCAGTACAAAATCGAATACTTGCTTCATGCCCGGTCCACGCGGAGCTGGTGGCAGGTATA
>JAQFYU010000192.1:0-29399 GCA_034694905.1 Ceratophysella granulata | reverse complement strand
ATTTGTGAGACACCTTTCTTCTTGTAGTCGAGCAGGCACGTCTACATCTCATTCTTGAAGCTATTTCAATTCAAAGTCGGCATAGTTCTCCAGCACCCTTGAATTCGTGCACGCATACAAAAGAAATTGAAACCATTACCCGCGGGCATGTAGTATTGCACAGGGTTGTTTCTCGCGTTAAATGTTATTTGGGCAGGCTAACAGCAAATTGCATGTTAGATGTAACAGAGAATGGGAATCGTTAAGCTTCAATCTATATTTTAAGGAATAAGAATGTTTGTCGAATTTCTTGTGAGTCACATATTGTTCCCAATTGTAAAAATTCTATGTAGGGCTGTTCTTGCAGATTCGGGCTCATGTGCGTTTGTGGAAACGGCATTGCAGGAGGGAACAAAAGGCTGAAGTCTCATTTGCAATCAAGACATGACCTCGCAGAGGATTCACTGCAATCAAGTGAGAGGTCTAAAGCTTTTGATGCAGTTCAGCTCGTCAGGACCTTACAACAACATTCAAAAAGTTGAAGCAAAGGAGCTGCTCCTTGTAGAGTTTAGCCTTACGACTTAAAAAGTGAATTATTGGAAAAAGTTTAAAAAGTTTGACCTTGAAGATGGTAGCTTTCACAATGCTCGAAAAATATACGGTGTCAGTTCAACTGAATTTCGAAAAGGTCAGAGTACGTTTAATTTTTTGACTCATGTGTCAGTCATTAATTACCAATAAACTCAGTATTCGCTTATTTTTGAATACCCAATGAATATAAGTACATACTGTAGTGTAAGTGACTTACAGATAAACTACCTTGTTTGAGCTAAATAGGGGTATAGCGACAATCGAATTCTTCATACTGAATTATAAGCTAGTACGTAGAGCTTGATATTTATAAAAGAATTGAAATTGAAAATAATGTCAAAAAATACGCCAAAGTCATCCTTCATGGCCTCCCAAAATTCATTCAAACAAAACTTCCAAATGAAAAATAATGGCATTCTTGATTGATTGACTCATTCTATATGCATTGGCTGAACGTCTAAACTAATTTCAACAAATTGAAGGAGATAAAGCGGAACAGACAGGAATTTGATTTGCGGGATTGATATGGACATTAACATTGATGAATGTTTAAAAATCCCAATTCTATAATATAAGTATATATGCAAGCCTTTTTTCATATAATATACTCGTAGATAAAAGTGATCAATCCAAAGATTATCCATTTTATAGTATGAATGTGAAGACTTGTTTTTTACTCTAAGAAAAATAATCATACTATTCTTTATGCATATCGACATGCATAACAAATTTAATGTTCGACGCATAAGCATTACCTACAAAATTCACCATACCTTATTCGGAAGTTTACAATTTAAGAACTCAAGTATTTGATTCAATTCAAGCAGGCATTTCCGTTGACTAGCACCTGAAGTGCTTCATTGCATACATGAAAATGTTCTCGAAAGACTGAATTTTGAAACTCGGAACCCAAAACCAGCTTTTCGGTCTTCTACCTTCATTGCCTAAGATATTTTACACTCCTTGAGCGAGGATTATCGAAAAACCTTAGATTTCAGGCTTGGAGATCATTCTCCTAACCTAAACCAAGGCGAGTGAAAGTAGCAGTGGACAGTAAATGAAAGAAGTTGGTTGTTTGGTCGAGACATGTGTGTATGTAGACTTATTTCTTCTGTTTTAGTATTTAGGTCGAAATGGAGAGAGCCGTTCTGGGACGACAGACTGGGAGATCATTAGATGGTTGAGTTTCTGTCCCGCCAAAAGACCCGTCGCCTGTCGTGCTCACTCCAGAGAGTGAAAACAAGTCAAGTTGATTGGACTGGAAAATGGAGGAGCGGCCACAGAGTTCATCACAGTCTTATTACGAACAGTCTCTTCGACCCCAAGAATTAATTCAGATCCCAGCAGCAGCCTATCCTCTCCAGACTCAAGGCTCCTCAATTACTACCAACCACACCATTCCCAATTCTACCACAACGCCTGCTTCAAATTACTTCTTAACTCAACATGTCTTCCGAGTTTCTCAAACCTCTCCAAGGCGGGTCACGTTTTATCAAATTGAAATATTTAGTTTAGTTTGTTGTTTTAGAAAATAGTGAACTGATAGTTCCATTTATGAACCAATTTTACAGATTTATTGAATATATATCCTATTTAATATTGTCGAGAAGCTGTAAGTATTCCTTATTCTATGTATGTATATTCTGTCACATAACAACTTATTTCAACACCTTGACCAGTGACCAATGTCCTGGGAACGTCCTACACAATTTAAGTTATCCCAGTTCTGGATTTCAAGATGAAAAATGTTGATGAGGCTCAGATCTGTAACAAATAGCAATAGTTCAATTGTCATGGCAACGTAATGCAATGCTAAATGGGCTATTGAACTTAATATTTTCGAATTGATATTATAACCGGCCTCGAGGCATAAAAGTCATGAGGTTTAGAAGATACATACTGCACAGTACTAGCGACTCGATTGCAGCCCGATTAACTACCTGTTCAAATTCGAAGCACAGGTACAGATCAGTAATGCTATCACTGACCAATGGGTCAACTAGTTCTAATTTAAAAGTCATAATTAAACAATCCTGAACTCAATACCCAGCGAAGTTAGCCCAAAATCGGGGACAGGCTGAAATCTAAAATTGAGTTTTAACACGGATAAAATAACCTGAACCGAATTTATGTTTCGAAATACGTATCGGCAGCATTAGCATTAGAAGGACAAGTTCCAATTTGGAGTGACTTAAGAAGACATTCAGACCATTATTGTCGTAATAATCCTGTGCCTGAGATCCCGAGTAAGTGGCAGTGGCTGAGTATGGATTTTTGTAAGGTTCTGGAGTAACATAGATTCATGTTGAGTTGAAGTGAGTGGAAATAGGAACATAGCATGAGGCATAACATGGAATTTGGATTTATGAGTCCATAAAAATATACTTTTCACTCTCTCACTGTCTTCCTGACCATTGGCTCTTCAGGAATCGGGAGACTGAGGAGGATGGAAAGCATACGGGTCCGTCCGACTCCGTGCCACAAACAGACTCGCCAGCAGTTCACCGTTTCATCTTTTATTCCGGTCCTATTAGCCAAGCCAGTCTCGGCCCACTTCCTTCCCTCTAGCCTCGGCACAATTGAACGGAACTGGACTCGCTCCACAGACTGTCACTCCTTTCTGTCCGCTCCACGTCATTATGCTAATTTTAGTATGGAATGGACCACTGTCAAATTCCTCGTCAAATCCTGCTAGTTCTTTATTTGTATAAATATATCATAATTTGTTAAATACCACCGCATAATGTTTGTATACGAAAGTTAAATAGTTACCTGAATAATTTATTAATGCTCAAAAGAGCCACTAGAACAATTGTATCAATATTATTTAAATCCGCATGATGCAAACAGAGTGACAAGACTTGATTTCTAAAGTCGTGTCTAAACATATGGATACGTCAAAATATCGTTTGTACAACACATTATCCCTGCCGAAACAGTGGAAAAATAATATAACATTTGAAAACAATTCGAGCAGCGTAACCACCGAGCTGAAAATATCGTATGCAAATAGAAATAGAATAATCAAAACATCGGAGTGAAATTGATGTACGAGAAAAAAAGGAGTAGCCCAAGCATGGGATGAAAAATAAGGCATCTGGAACACCTTGGAAAATCAAAACATCTAATTTAAAATGTCAACTGTGATCTTACATTGAAACCATCGAAACATTCAATTGAAATATCGCCTGTGAAATACGTTGGAACAACTAAAACATCGAATTGAGAATGTCGACTGCGACGGAAACAACCATAACATCGGATTGCAAATATCGCCTGTCAAAGACATTTGAACCATCAAAGCGTCGAATTGCAAAATATCACCGGTAAAATACATTGGAACAATCAAAACATCGGACTGGGAACTATCGACTGTCAAACACTTCGGAACAACCATATTGGTCTGAAAATCATAGGAGCATCCAAAACATCGTATTTTTTACAACAACAAGAATTTTTTTTTGGAACAATCTCATTATCGTATTGAAAATATCGACCGTAAAATACATCGGAACAACCAAAACATCGAATTGACAATATTGCATGTGAAAATTATTGAAGCAACCAAAACATCTGAATGGAAATAGCCATTGCAGTAACCAAACCGAAGGATGAAAAATACCGACTTTAAAATCCATTGCAGTAACCAAAACATCGAACTGAATATACTACCGCATGTGAAATGCATTATACCTATCTATCAAATATCAAATATTGGAACAATTCCGATATTATAAAGAAAAATATCGGTTCGTCTAAACATCGTATGGAAAGAAACCTTTAAATCATAACCATATGCTTCCAAAATTTTGACGCAACTTCAACACATGTGAAGATTCGATATCGGAAGCCCAATAAGGCTCCATCTGGTTGAAAACATTGTATCAATACAAAATCGGGACAAAAAAACTAGTTTTTAGGTAGAAACATCATTTTGCTTGAAACCGTAATTGAATGTCGATGTTGAGCCTATTGTGTGCATTGTCGTCGAATTGAATGTGAGGTACTGTCCTGAGTAGCCAATTATTTGCTGAGACGTAGAGTCTGAGTAATTCTGGTTTTCTGAATTCTGAGTCTGGAGTTGAGATCCAGTGTGCAGGTGGAGGTGGACCAGGAGAACGAGCGAGCGGAAGCAGCCTAACTTCTCTTGAAAAGAGCCATTAGATAGATATTGAAGAATGAGTCCCAAGACGCCCATAGGTCAGAATCATATTCCCATTCTACTTCCTTCCATAATCAGTGTCCATGGACCCATGCTCAAACTTTAACCAAAACCTATGACACTCTTCCCTGGAGCTAAAACCCGGCTTCCCAGTCTGCTCCCATCTACCCGCTTCCCAACGCCCAATTAAAATGTCAAAATTCTATTTTTGAAACTAACCAATTGGCTTCGAGCCCTACGAGTTTAACAAGGACCTGATTTATTTCTTTGTTCCAACTGACACATTTTGCAGGGACGAGTGAAAGCTTCTCGACCAGAACATCGTCTCAGCCCAGGACACAAAAGTGCTGAATTGAATCAACGGAGAATCACTCGTCTCTGTCACCAGATTCTCATTATATTATTTACATTACATTACATTACATTACATTACATTACATTACATTACATTATGGCGTTCATCCGCCATTTCCTTTTGTAAATTCAAAATTGTTCGCAGCCAGTCGAGGTAAAACTCTGGTCAGTTGCTTTGAGGTCAATTTATATTTTTGTTTTTACACGAGCTTCACAATGTTAATTTTTTTTAAAATTCCTGTTAATTTTATACACGCGTTCATGAGCATTTTACTGTGTTTGTGTGCATTGTCTCAAATTTCATTTTAAAATTGCCAAGGGTTTAACCCAAGTTTAGCTAAAAACTCTAAATTCTGTCAAAGTGAATTTTTCGTATGTAATATCGTTTAGCTAAATAATTGTAGTTTCAGTCAAATCGGCCAAAAAAACTCGAGACAATGTGACAGTTTGTTGTGAGGAGGCTCGTATTTCGCATTATGAGCTGGACTAAGGGATAATGTGAACTGCGTACTGGTACGAGTTCCTGACTTGGCGTTGAATTGGTTGAAGAAGAGCTGAAGACACGGCGGAGGCCTATTGTCTAAACAATCTGACTCACGGTGGGAAGCGACGCACATTTGATATTATTTTATTTTGAGACTCTTGGTCTCCAGCTGTGCCTTATCATAACTCCTGATGACCTACTAGAAATTCGGTCTTGAGGAAAATGTGCAAGAAATAAAAATAGCCTCCACTTGGAGCAATAGATACATCGACCCATATAAATATGGTTACATCTCCGTCCTCTTCTTCCTACGAACCCTGGCTCATCTTTCTGCAGAATTATTTGCTGCATTTTGGCAAAAGCCGAATTGGCAAAAGTTATGATCGTATTGTATTTTTTGGTTTGAACCGTTTTGTACGCAAAATGCTTGTTAAACCGGAAATCCCTGAACATTTTGGAAGAGCAGAGTGACATGGAGCGTTTGACTTACCCGAGCGTGGTCATGGTGACAATAGTGTACCAGAAGGCTGCCGGAATGGAAGTGAAGTTAGTCTCGTCAACATTTTTCTCCGCATAGAACATGACCGTGGCGAAGATGATGATGGCCATGGCGAGTGAGAAAACGAGGAATCCGAGTTCAGAAGCACAGGACTTGAGCGTGTAGCCCAAAATACGGAGTCCTTGGGAATGCCGTGAGAATTTGAAGATACGGAAAACTCGGAATACTCGGAGCGTGACGAAGGCTCCGGACACATCGTCATTGTCTGTGATTCCGAGCCCAATGTAGTAGGGCAAAATAGCCACCACGTCAATGATACTCATCACGCTCCGCACAAACTTGCACCGGTCTGGAGCAGCGAAGAGCCGGAGGAGGTACTCGGCCGAGAAGATCATGACACAGGCCGTGTCCATACAGAAAAACACAGTTTTGTACCGTTCTCCACAGGAGAGCGTCCCGCCCTTCCCGGGTAACCGTCCGCATGGAACCGTCTCCACCACGTTAGCCATCACGGAGACAGCAATGAAGAAACCAGTAACATAGTAAAAGACGAGGGCGGCGGTGGACGTGTGCGGGTTCTCGAAGGCTCGCCACATCCGTTGTCGAATGTTCGTCAGTTTCGGTAAATTCTGATCCCCATTTTCTGACAGTTTGTCGTCCAGGAGTCGTTCCGCATTCTCCCGCTTCCGATCCCGGTAGTCCTCGTAGCAACAGTCCCCAATGACGTCGGGGAGAATGCCAAAGAAGGCTAGCTCCTCGTCATAGCTCGTCAAGCACTCGTGCTTGGGGTAATGGAGCTTCCCGGTCCGGTAGTAGTTGAGGATGTGGCGGAAGATGTCAGGGTCACGGTCGAAGAAGTACTGACGACAGTCTTCATCGTAGAAAAAGTCACGTTCGCTGGAGCCGAGGAGCGTGTCTGGATACTTTTCCAGCGTATTCCGCCATGTTTCGAACCGTCGACCTGACACGTTGATGAGGAGCTTCTCGTCGTCCGCCTTTCGACGATCCTTGGTGACGGGCGGGGGTGGGAGAGGGTTGGTGGCGATAGGCACCCAGCCGATGGCCGCTGCTCGGGCAAAGGGCAACCAAGCCGCCACTGAGGCCATGCCTTGCGGAGGAATGTTGCTCAAATATCACAAGGGAACCTAAGCACCGTGCCGCTTCCTCCGCTCCACACCGCTACTTCTGCTCCGCATCTTGTAGCTCAACTCCGCTCACTTCTCCAGCACAAACACTCCTCGTCTCCCATGTTCTTTCTCGCATGTCGTCCAAACAGACAGCAGAGTCCACAGATCCCCTCGCACGCACGCATTTAGCACTCCGCTTCACAGTATTCAGTTCAGACAGATCTGTTTCCAGATTTCTCATCTGTCCGAAACCCTGGTTTCTGCTCCAACTGTCTATTGTGAGTCCACATGCCTGCCCAATGAGTCCAGTGACACTCGAAGTTCTGCTGGAGTCTGGAATCGTGGACGAGCGAGCGGTTGTAGATGAGCGGAGACTGGAAGTGTGTATGTGTGTTGAGCAGTTTTTGAGTGAATTGGGGAGAGTGGGAGCGTGTGTGAGGCAGGAGAGGTTGCCAGGAAAGAACTAGGACTAGGCCGTGACTTCGTGTCCGCTGAGTAGGTTGTGATTCTGGCTCAGGATGCGGGTTGGCCTGGCGCAACGTGGTGAGTCTTCTCCAATCCCCTACTACCCGGATCCCACGGACCAGAAGGAAGTACACGGGGCAAAAGACCTGCTTGCGCGTTCCCTACTCCTGCTTCTTGGGCCAAGAGCTCTACTACCAACTACCATGCATGCTCGTCGTCTGGTCCTCTGCTTCAGACGCTGCACAAAAACCGAGCTGAACGTCTTCTGCCCGTCACAGAACTCGGGCTCGGATCTTAGCCCAGCCTAACCCCCATAACCCCCCAAATGCAATCCGAACCAGACTAGACGCATACCTCGGCAGAAGCCAGTTAAATACTTTCTCACCTAAACAACTACATGGGCCTTTCAAGAGGAACAGGTTGACAAACCCCAGAGCTTAGCGGAAGCAGAGCAAATGGAACTGAGGCTGATACATGCCGCAGAACTGTCCAAAGAGCAGGAGTGACTCAGTCTCCACTCCTGTCAACTGTTCCACAATTCCTCTTTTCTGTTCTCGTGTCAACGTACGCACTTTTGTTTAGACACTTCTATTCTTATTCTGCTGATGAATTGGAATTCGGAACTGAGGAGATGAAATTTAGAGAAATCTATTTAGGCTGGAATAGTTCGATTTGTCAAGTGGTTTTTAAATGTGGAAAATTTTGGATATTTGTTAAAATAACATTTTATGGGCGTTACACTGCTGGATACTATGATAAATAATGGAACATGTGGTCAACAAATAAATAATTATAGCATTCGTTTATGAAAGCATATGAAATTTTCACAAAATGAAAATCCCAAATGTACCACATATTTAAATTACAATATACAAATAAGAGATTGATTACGCTACGGAAATCTCAAAAAATTCGATGGATTGATTGAATAAATAAATATACAAATATATAAACTAATTTGCTCAGGCAATAAAAAAAAATTAAAGCCAGGACGAATATCACGAGATGCAAAATACATAGCCAAAAATAGAGATCGTACTCTGTAACCCAGGTTTCCCAATATTCAATAGAAAGTCTATAAAGTCAATTTCCTGTTCATACTTTCTCCGTTCATCATGGTTACAGAACAAAATTGGCTAGATTCAGGAAGGATGAACCAAACTCATTTGGTTGCTAGGCAACGCGACGGTTGAACAGAAATCTAGAAATATCTCACTTGAATTATTACGCTGTGGTTTTGATTGCATGTGTGCCTTACCGACCGGATAGGCCAAACACTGAGAGCGGAGTGTGTGGCCCACCGAAATTCTTCTCTTGTTACTCGTAGGCCACACACTGAACTGGGACCTGGTTGCGTGTGTGGCTTACTAAAAAATTGCATAATTTTAATGTAATTCATGCACTATGATAACTGAGCACGTTTGTTTCATGAAAATATTTAATAACTCTATAGAATTGATTTGTTTGGGGGTAACCCATGTCAAATAAAATTAAATTGATTGATATTGCACTAAATCGAGTTGCCATTCACCCTTAAACATTTCTGTTTTTAATTTTTTTCATTAAATAAGCGACTACATTTAGCATGCTTCATGAATTCCATTCAAATCTTAAAAGTTGGTAGGCCACACAGGCGAACAGTGTCTACCTCAGTGTGTGGCCTACTCAACTTTGTGACAGGATGTCCATATTATCATACTATTTTGTTTAAAAAATTCTTAATTCAAATTCTATTTCGTGAATTGTCATGGAACTCGTTTCCTGAACGGGACTGGGCATCGGAGACGGGGCGGAACATGGGAGATGATGTCTGAGCAGAGTCCATTATTTATTTAAGTGGCGTAAGAGCGTGTGCGGAGGAAGGGCTGCTGGTTAGAAGGTGGGCCGAGACGAGGAGCGTCTACGTACTTGTTGAGCACATTCCAGGCATGGTGGGATTGAGTCCGTGTGAGAGAGCACGAGTAGTTGGTGCATATTGAAGTGAAGTAGCAGGACTTGTCAGAGAGTGGGATTCCGGAGGAGAGGAAAAAGTGTAATTTGTCAGGAAGAAGAGAAAGGAGAAACTAATTGGTCGGAGGAACCCGGTGCATGCTTGCAGTGAAGGGAGTGAAGGGAGTGAAGGCAGGAGACAAGGACCGTGTTGAGCGAGAAGAGAGAGAAACCAATATAGTGCCTAATTTCCCAACTCCAGCCCATTACAACCAAGAAAGTTGGGAAAAGGGAAATTAATGAATTTTTTTTTGTCCATGTGGAGAAAGTCCCCACAGAACTCGGCTACTCAATTCAACTTCAATTATCCTCTTCAACTATGCAGTCTCACTATGAACTAGGATCATTCCCCACTAACAGCTTCTTAATAGCTCATTTGAATACGATCGTCTTATGCGATCTTTGCTCAATGCTCAGTGCCTCATGTTTCAGATTTTTAAATTTTACGCATCTTTAATTGTGTGTGTGGCCTAACCGACCAGGTAGGCCGCACACTGAGAGTTGGAGTGGGTGGCCTACCAACTTTTCAGATTTGAATAGAATTTATGCACCATGCTAAATGCTATCGTTTGTTAAATGAAGATAATTGAAGGCAGAAATGTTTAGGGGTGAATGGCAACTAGATTTAGTGCATTATATTATTAGTAGTCAATTTATTTTTATTGGATATGAGTTGCACCCAATCAAATCAAATCAATATTATTATTAAATATTCTACTGTAACATACGTGCCCAATTATCATAGTACATGAATTGAATTCCATCCAAATCTGCAATTTGTTGGACTAGCGCCTACCTTAGTCTATGGCCTACCATAAAATATCCGTAGGCCAGGCGCATGCAATCACTACTGAAATTTGTTTTTTTGAAACCAGACCGGTGTGAATCATTGAGATCTGTTGATTCCCCAAGCTAGAGTATCAACTACGAAGTTGATCCGTATGCAAATTCAACCACTTGTATGTTTGTTGATATAAACACAGCATATGTAAGTACTATTCTTGCATCCCAGTTCTCAGGCATCCTTTTTGAAGCCCACTCTTTGTGCTCTAATCCCTTTGAATCCAATCCAGCAGTTAACTTTGAACCTTACTCACAACATTGCGTAATTATATGGGTGCGTGAGGGAGAAAGGCTTCAGAAGAAGGGATAGGGATAAGCCCAAGTTTACTCACAAACCTTTTCAGAACTTGAATTTGAATGTCGAGGTTGTTCCTGTTCCTATAGAATTTGTCATTTGCCATACATACTACGGACAAAGGAGAAAGTTTTGTGTGATGGATGGGCCAAGTGAATCTTCATATGGAAGTGTAGGTTGGGCTCATGGCAGATCAATTGGAGGAGCTGGATGATGCAACGGAATGCCTAATGTACTCAGTTGAACTGACTACTCTTCTTCTGTAGCAGATCGTTATTTTTATCTTGTGGCCGGACAACGGAGCAGCTTCTGCTAGGAAACCAGTATCTACATATGTGAAGTTTGGAAACGGAAGGAAGACCAGCACATCCTAATGTAAGTTTAGGATGGAAATGAAGAGACGTGAAGAAGCCTCTAGTCCGCCTCCAACTACTATACATACAGTAAGTATGAGTAGTAAAAAGGAGTTTTTGGACTCTGCAGAGGCCTGAGGATTGATTTTTACGCGAGGATTTGTAGTAAACTTCTGTCGAGTACCATAAACACTCTTCTGAGGAGTTGGGAGTTCAGGAGGAGAGAGCATGAGAGGAGGAGGCTAAGGTGGCTCTGGATTGGAAAAACCACCAAGAAAGGGGAAATCGAAAGCATTCTACTCAAATTTATGCATACTTAACCTCGAGTGCTGAATTGACAGAATTCTGGAGCTACACAAAAATACTTTCTTTTCTCAAGTGTCTACTATGCTCCCTTTCCCATCCCAAAAATATTGTCGTCAGCAAAATCCTGAAGTGCTCCGCGTTTTAATTGGACTTATAGCTTATAAGCAAAATAGAGCTTCCTGTAGCTTCCTTCTCCTTCTGGAGACGGATTCTAATTATGAATGCGTATTATTTTAGGAAGCGTGTATTCAACGTTTCTTGCTGAGCAGGTGAATTCGGAAGATGTATTTGGGAGTTGTATTCTTTGGAATTTCTTTACAACAGATAAAGATACTAAGACAAACTGTTTGGTTTCACCCGTCTATTGACTCTCATTTGTCACGGTTAATTAAAAAATACAACGGCTGACCGAATTTCTCATGTGTCTTCGGCATAATGTAACTCAATTTTAGCAGGAAAATGTATGTTTGTTCGATTGCTTCTTTAATGCCTAATCGAATATAACCTAACCCAACTCCTACACATGGCGAAATGTTGAAAGTATTTTTAAGTAAATCCGTTTTAACTTTTGGTCACCCGTTTTATTAAATACAATGCCAAAACTCTAAAATTAACTTTGTATATGTTGCCACTTGCCACTCCACACTCCATATCTACATCTGTTACTATCACTATGCCTATGTAAAATTGCTTATTCTGTTTTTGAGCTGAATCCGAGGAAAATTATGCGCAGCCTACCTTCAGGGATGAGAAAGGTTATTTGATTTTGAAATTCAGTGAGTAAAATCACAATTTTGAGCTATATTATAACGTAAATTTTGAGATTTTGATTTTGATACAGATGCTTGATTTTTATCTCTTCTTTTACAAAGTTTCGAAAAAAACGAAATCGAATTGAAATTGAAAATCGTGATTTCCAACATAGATTAATGATTTAAGATGGTAAATGTAGTTAATAGCTATCTAAAATTACATATTGTAGACTCCTTGGCTTTAATTCTATGATTTTGAGCTAGTCAAAAATTTTGATTTTGATTAATAAGTAGGAATTTGTACATAATAGTTAGCTGATTATAGCCAATGCTTTTTCAAATCACCATGTCCCGATTTTGCCCACACATGTCGCTACGTGAAACGTCGTAGATTCCATGGAAGTAACTCAATCCTGATTTCCTGCCGTGGAAATTTTGATTCCATGAAACGAAAGGATAGTCGTGGAGATGAGGCCGTTGCTGTGGTTTCTTTCATGCGAAACAGGAAAAAACCCTGTTATTGAGAAGATGTACGTCGACAGGAAATGCGTCACAGTACTCAGTACTTTTTATTCAGGTCCAGTCAAACTTCCATATCAAATTACATCGACACGTGCACTTTTTTCTCTCAGATATCCCATTAGCGCGATTCGGCAAGCCAACTGAACTGTTATGAAACATCATACAAGTCCTGTGTTAGCAATTACTGCTTATGCAAAACCGGAAGTGTATTTATTACTACTGCTTGAAATTCGGAATGATTGGTTTCGTATAACAGGATTTACGGTAATTTAGTTGTCTTCAATAAATTCCATCATCAAAACTTGCAATATTTATGGGAAGAAGAAAATTCAACAAAAATTTCTTAATTTCTCCAGAAAATGAAAATGGAAGGAGCATGCAATAGTTGCATGCATGTGAACATAAGGGGATAAAATGTGTAATGAGTGGTTTTGGTATAAACCGGATGGTGGGATATACAAAAAAAAGCTACTGCTCACATCCAGAACTGCTTTTTGGCGAAAACGAGACTAAAAAGGTGAATTTTCAGGACCGGTGCAAAGGTTTGAAAGAATTTTGCTATTCGGCCTAAAATTTCGCCAATACGTAATTCGTCAGCCACCCAGCTTTCACTTTGTCTATTCAAAAATGGATGGAATGCATGATATTAATGGCTCTGTGGCTAGTGTCCAGGCCCTGGCTCCTACTCGAGATCTTGGTGTATCGTCTTGGACGAAGATATTTTATTGAAGCCGGGCCGGGAGTGTGTAGCAGGCAGAACTGCTAGTCTCTCAGATCAGAGACTGGCGTTTCCATGGCTCTCCTGACGTCAAGTCTTTTCTTCTCTGACTTTGCCTTCTGCCTTCCTCTGTTCCAAGTTCTACTACGATATCACGACGGCTGGAGGAATTTCTACTCTCGGAATACTACTTTTGCTACAATACTACTGTACAGGAAGATCCGGCTCAGGCAACGCTTTCAAATTCGGCAAACCCGAGCTAATCCACCAGATTTGGGCCTATTAACATATTTACATCAGAAAACGTAAAGATTCATCAAATTTTGATTGTTTTCAATAAACAACTATCAATTTTAGCTAAGTTTATGCTGAATTTCTTCCAGTAGCACGGTCATCAAATTAATGCGATAGAATTTTGGAGTATTCCCATTACAGGCTAATTTTATTATCTGCCCAACTCTATTTTCCTAGTCAATTTTATTAAATAGTAATTCCATAGTCTTGGAAGGATGAGATACAAAAAAAAACAATGAAAACCATTATTAAATCAGATTTTTATTATATTTTTGAGAAGATTGACGGTTTGGCGATGAAATTGTGGTACGACACCGGTCCGTGTGGACCCAAAAATTCTGTCGTTTTTATTCTACAACTACTATGTGTTTACTTCATAGCTGTAGTAGTATCTTTCTTTACAACTCGTCTACGCAAAGGATTTGGAGAGGATTTTGGAATAGTGCTGGTTTGGTTGGTGGTGCTATATTACTGATGTCTGTGGAAGAGTTACGTCGTCCTGCCTATAGACAGACCTAGCCAAGACTCCTCTACAAGACCGTTTCTGCTCTTAATCATTTTCGCATCCGAAATTGCCTCTTTCCTTCCTTTCGCCTTCTCCTGACTCGGCCTGGGTTCCTGTATCCTACATATGGAGGCTATTTTAATTCTTGTGGAGAAAACCCAGTCTCATTTTACTCTTATTGTTAAGTTTCCTCAGAAAGGAAATCCTAGACTCAGAACCATAAAGACCACATTCCTATACACTCTTTTTCCAAAGGAGGCACGATGCCTGGGCGAGGATTGGAGATAAAAACGTCCGCCATATCAAATGCATCCTCTCACATCCTCTCTGTATAATATGATTTTCCTCTAGTCCCCGTTTTGTAATATCTGCTTTTTAAATTCAAGTATGGAGAAAAACCTCTATCGAAAATGTAATTATCTTGAAGATCCAAACTTTCATTCCAAAAAACTAAAGGACAGACGTGGAAAAATCGGCCGTTGCTTTGGTTTCCTTCTTACGAAACAGGAAAAAAACTTTTTTAGTGAGAAGATGTCCAAACAGGAAATGTGTCAGAATACTCAGTAGTTTTTATAAAGTATAGAGTTCCGCTGAAAAAAAAACACTTCCGGATTTACATAAGCAAAAATGGCCAGCACAGGACTTTTAATGATGTTTCATAACAGCTCAGTTGGCTCACCGAATCGGACTAATAGGATATCTGAGAGAAAAAAGTGCACGTGTCGATGTAATTTGATACGAAAGTTGGACTGGACCTGAATAAAAAATACTGAGTATTATGACTTATGACGCATTTCCTGTTGACGGACATCTTCTCACTAACAAAGAGTTTTTTCCTGTTTCGTAAGAAAGAAACCAAAGAAACGGCCGCTTTTTCCATGTCGTCTGTCCTTTCGTTTCATGAAATCAAAATTTATACGGCAGGAAAATCAGGATCGAGTTACTTCCATGGAATCTACGACGTTTCAAGTTCGAGTGGTGACGGGGATGGGTAAAATCGCGACATGTTGATTTTAAAAAACCATTGGCTATAATCAGAAATTCCTTTTTAACAAAATGGCAATTATTACTTATAAATTCAAAATCAAAATTAAATTTTTGACTAGCTCAAAGTCAAAGTCAATTAATCAAAGTGATCGCTGTCTCGTTCACTATTCATAATCACGATGAGAAGTGTGTATTCTGTATTCTATATTCTATATTCTGTCTGTCATACAGCAAGGAAATTTCCATAATTCGTAAGCCGAAAATTTAACTTCTACTACTGATTTTTAAAATCAAATGACCTTATTTATCACTTATTGTGCACAATTTTCAGCGGGTTCAATTCAACAATAGAATAAGCAATTTGCAATACAGAATAGTGACAGATGGAGTTGGAATGCATCATAGCGACGAAATTCACAGACCGTTAAATAATTTTCCGGTTTTAAATATTTTTTAGCAATATTTTAGTAGTTTCATATTTTTGAAAATTAGGTACCTATATTCCATGCTATACAAGAGTTTCCGTGTTAAGCATTCGGTGCTAATCTTTTTGTCTCAAACAATAAAACCCCGTGTGAAAATCGCAACATGGTGTTCCAAACCCACGGAATTTAATCATCTATTTATGTTTTGTAGCCTTTGTGAACACAGCAGGGATATTAAATGGTACAAATAGTCCATGTCTACGTTTGAAATGAATTAGTACCTAATTTCCATGATCACTTCCGTCACGAACTCACCAAACTTTGATAACTAAAAATCTAATGAGCCGTTAACATAGAGAGAGTAAAGCTAGAGAAAGCTCTAATGGCGCAACACAACGTTCTAGACTGATGCCACGTAGTTTTTAAATAGAATGGAGCTTAGCGGAGTAGGTTAGAGTCTCTCCTTCTGTATATTGTATATGTATACGTCTGGAATGGTTCTAGCACATTAGGTCGACCACATGACACTTGGTCGAGGATCGTGTTTTCCTATCGACATTTGAGAACATCAAATATTTGGAAATAACTGAGCCTTTATAACTTATTCTTTGTTTATATTTTGCAATATTTTGCATTCCAAATCCTATCATTGCTAAAACACATCTTCATGCACATGCATGATAGGGTAATATTTAATTGCAATAATTTCAAACTCGAAACTAGAATTTTTCACTATTCCTGTGGCCAGAATATAAATTTTGAAAATGCTTTCAATCATAATTCTAAGAAAAAGTTCAAACTAATGTAAAGTATTTCGTACAGATCTATAGACAGGAAACTGAAACTGGGAAAAATTTCAAAACCAAAAACATTTCAAAAGGCTTTAAAAAAATTGACCATTACGATTTCATGGATAGGAGAGATTGCATAAATATGTATTTTACTTTAAGCATTGCTTCTTCAAAAACTTCGTACGCATCACAGATAAATTTTTAATTAAACGTTCTATATGGAAATTTACATCTTACAAAATAATTTTATGTTGAAAAATGACAATTGCAGACCTTAAACCATAAATAAAATTTTAAAATAAATTCCTTACAAACCCAAGTACAGAAGGCAGGAGGAATAAATGTTTAATTTCCACCTTCGAATACACGAAGGCACACCAATTCTTAAGGCTTTGGTTCAGGTTTGGGCGCAATGTTAAACGTCCATAAGGAATCGCGTTGGGAAAATTGGCACTCTTCAGTCAATTCAAACCATATAGTCTCGGGTTTTTTTTTTTGCTACGGACTAAGAAAGAACCAATCTACAACTTTTACGAGCCGTTTTTTAATTCGTTGTCCCTAAAAAAAGTTGTTGCTGTTGACTGAATTCAGGCACGGCGTTTGGACAGTAATAACTTTTTTCAGGGACCACGAATCAAAATACGGCTCGTAAAATTTGTAGACTGGTTCTTTCCCAGTCCATTGCAGAAAACTGCAAGGCTCTACGATTTGAATTGATTGAGAAGGGGCGATTTTTCCAAATCAGTGACTAATTTCGTGGTTGGGCGAAGTTAGCCTGAAGGATGGCATGTGTTGTGAGTGAGAGAATGAAGAGAAAAGTGAGCATGCTGTAATATATGGGCTAGCTTCACCTAGCCAGCCCGGTGATGGACCACATCCTTCATGGAACATCTATAAGATCCTGTCGACCTATAGACCATCGACCTAATGGCCAAAATTCCTGGGATAGAAGGATAGACGTAATAACTTTCCTTCTGCGAGAAGATTGGTCCTGGATCTGCCTGAGTAAACCGGTATAGACAATCAATAGCTCATCTTTCTCCTAACTACATTCACCTGAGCATCCAACCTTTCTTCTCCGTCTGCCACCTGGAACCAGCACACACTTCCCTTCTCCTCCACACCATCAACCCAGAGTCTGATCCGAAATCGGATCCAGACAAAAAACTGGCATCAGAGCAATCTTCCCCTGACACATACGTCGTACGGCTCCATATCTCTCACTAGATAGGAAAATAATAAAGTATCGAGATCGAAAAAAAGAACTATTATAGGCAGACGCATTTAAATTGAACACGTTACCGGTCGTACCCTATTTTTCCAGAAGATTCTCGGGATAGAGGGGAACTAGGTTACGGGATTTGGGGGAGAAAGTCTGCATCTTTTGGTGTAAGGCAGGGTACGTACTTATGTGTAAGGGGACTAAATTGACACACGTTGGGTTTTGTGTAACCATTCAAAGATTTATTATAGATTTCAAATTTCAAAACGGTGGGTCGTATCTTCAAGCGGGGGCAATTTTTCATAGTTTCATGTAACAAATAAGTTTATAAAATTCGTTTTCGTATAAATTATTGCATACAATTGCGCAACTTTTTGAGAGAAAAAATGCGAACCAGAACTGGATTATGCTAATTCAACAATAATTCAACTAGGTGGAATATTCTATTTCATTTTCTTCTAACAGGCAGTGGTTGCGTGTTGCGTGTGTGGCCTACCAACTTTTCAGATTTGAATAGAATTCATGCACCATGCTAAATGCACTCGCTTATTTATTGAAAATATTTGAAAACAGAAATGTTTAGGGAATGGCAACTAGATTTAGTGAATTAACAATCAATCAATTTAGTTTTATTTGGGATGGGTTGCGTTGAATCAAATCAATTCAATTGCTTTATTAATATTTTCATGAAACACGTGCTCAATTACCATAGTGCATGAATTCCATCCAAATCTGCAATTTTCGGTAGGCCACATACGCAACCAGCGCATACCTCACTGTGTAGCCTACCAAAAAGGAAAGAAAAATTTTGGTAGTCAACACACCTACTCGCTACGTGTGGCCTACCCGGTCGGTAGGCCACACATGCAATCACTACCTCAAATATTGCCTCCTCCCGTATTTTCAAGCGTTTATGTTTTATGGTTAAAATTGAAATCTATACCTGAGCTGACAATACCCAGACGCTCAACTACCATCGTGATTCAAATTGTGACAGTTGTAGATCGCTTCATATATTTTGCGGAACATCGCATCACCACAGATGAGTGTTTGAAGAATATGAGTAGGAAGCGGAATGGGAGGTTGTTCCGGCCGATGAATTCTGGAGGTAGCGAGCTATCTGAAGGAACGTCTACGGTTTTGTGGAAATTGAGGACGATGTACTGAATTTGAGCTGAGCCGAGTTCAACCGTCAAATAAATTGACGACTCCTGTACGAATCTACTGAGAGTCTCATTTATTTGATTGCTCCAGACTATGCCAAGGAAGTGGAATGAATTGGACGAAATTTTAGTTTGAGAGAAAATGGGACAATCTCGTCACATCCTCTAAAGTCTCCAAATCTACGTTGGCAAGATTCACTCTCAATTGGACACCGATAAATGTGACATCCTCATTTGGTCACTCAATCTCTGCCTATCATCACTCGATTGTGAACATGCTATTTCCCTTATAGGAAAATATATTGTTTTTTGTGTCAATTTGCAAAATTAAATACCTTAAAAATCTCTTAGTTTTCATCATCGTTGTGGCCATGCTTTCTCTCTTCATGGTTCCCTATAGCTACTCAATTGCGATAATTTGGGAAAATATGCAGAATCCCAAGATTTAAAAATTTCCCAAAATTCCTCTATAGAAGCTCGATTATTGAATAAAATAATAAAAATAAAAATAATAAAATCTTGCCCTGGCCTGGTAATATTTCTACCCAGTCTTTTGCAGCAATGCAAGTTAGTTGTTGCTCTACCTGTGGGGAAAATTTAACCTTACCGCAAATATCGTTTATCAAACGGAGCTACGAACTAAAGGAATGACCCTCGTATATTTCCTGAATTTTGATGGAGTTTCCAAGCTGCTGCTGCTTGACTTCCACATTAGCATTTTAATGTGCAACTGTTGGACGCTTTAGTTCAACTAGGTTAAAGTCTGGATTTAAGAAGGTTGCGTGAAACACGAAGGGCTATTGACGGTGCAGAGGTTGTGCAGTGAAAGGAGAGAAAGTGAAGTTTTGGTAAGGAATGCACTTCTCCCTCATTCTCTCTCTGTCCCACTCACTCATCATCATTACTCCGCTTAGAAAGCATCCACTCATTTAGAATTGAATTCCGACTTCCGACTCGGATGATGAAGCGCGGTCCTCGAGTCTCAGCCAAGTGCATTCCACAAACCTTACTAGGCTATTGATATTGAGTCCGTGCACGTACTGTAGGTAGGTATACTAAAAAGCTACTACGACTTAAGAAATAATAGGCAGCATGTTGAATTTAGCAAAGATGAACCAGTAATGTATAGGAAAACGAACATACTGTAAATGCATGTATGTATGTATGTATGTTAGATGGAGTGACTGACTAACATAGTGCATATTGTTCATGTTCACCCATTACAGCTCAAGTCTGATGCTGTTCCCATGCTTTGATGCACCTTAATTGGATTTATTTGATGGGGTTGTTGATTGTTGATACGATTTACAAATTCAGATGAAAATCGGCTTGAATTGTACTCAGCAACAGAGATATATCAAAAAATATTATTCTCACCTCATCTCATCTCCAATTCTAGTACTTTTCTTTGATTGTCATCTTGTCTCAACTCAAACTTTCAAAATTTCTAGCGATTCTCACCTCACCTATCCTCTCTTATTGCGAGTCATCGAATCTCACCTCACCACATCTCAAATTCCAAGAAATACCATCGAATCTCATCCCACCTCACCACAGGCTCCAAAAATTGTCAGCAAATCTCATCTCACCTCAGCTCATCTCAAATTCCAAACAATGTCATGGAATCTCATCTTACCTCATCTGAAATTCCGATATTCGTTTTCGATTATCATCTCACCTCATTTCAAATTCTTTTTATGAGCCCAATTCTCACTTTAAACTCATTCTCATTCTCAAATTCTCAAAAGCTGAGTTGAGATTGGCAACTTTGTACAGGAAAGAATATGCAATCATTGAAGACTTACTTAATTATTCATAAAACTTAAAATTTCCAAATTTAAAATTTTTCTATTTCAGCCAATGTGGAAATTACCGAAGTTTCCTATTTGCTTTCAGTTTATTTTTTGAAGATTGACTATTATCTCACAATGAAACTACTAGTCTGGAGATTGATTTATTTCTTCGAAAGAAACCCGTTGTATTGTCATTGAATACGCTTAATGCGTATCTGGCTGACTAGTATTTACCCACCTGTCTCGCACACGCCATTCAAGCCTTTATGCATATTTCTGTTTGAGCAAAAAAAGAAAGGAGTTTGTAATTTGTATCTCTCAGAAGTTGAGAGGAATGAATTGGTTCCTTTCACTCCCTCATCCCTCACTCATTCAAATGGAACCTTTGGTCGTTAATATGAAGCCACCTTCCAACCCGGAATCATCATAATCCAAGGAACCAAGAAAAGGCGTCCTCATTGTCTATGACCGCCATACATCAGTTTCCAACACAAGAGAAATTGTCGACAAGAAGTCCGGGGAGCAGCGCAAAATACGGAGTCTTCTAAAGGCATAAATAGGAACGCTTTTAGTGGCAGCACTTTTTTTGTAAAAACTTGTTTCATTTAGTTTTCGAAGTTTTATGCTCGTGTAATGAGTGTGGGACATTCTCAATTAAATCAGCTAAAAGTACCAAGTGTGAATGAAAATAAAAGTTAAAAGCTCGGTTTCTTCAGATTCGTTTTAAGCACAAAATGATGCTTGTTAAGATCTAGATAATTCTGATATTATTTTTGGTCTTCCAATTTTCATCTAAAAACAATCAACTAAATGCACTTAAGTTATCCCCCAAATATGCTTGTGTACATTTCCTTTTGCAGGGAAATAATTTTTTATGCAAAACAAACACCTTCGAACTTCAAAATTTCAAACTAATAAGTATAAAATCCAGTCAGCAAAGTTGAAAAATGGAAAAACTCTTTAAAAACATCCAATTAAGACCAAACCACACCTACCTATTTAGATTTTATTGCAATGTATTTCAAAAACTAAAAACCAAATTCAAATATTTTCAAAAACTGTCAAGGTATGCAATAAAAGTGCAAATATATTTTTAATAACTCCAGAATATGCACCAAACTTAGAAAGGTAGCAACATATGTAAATAATGAATTAATATTATTACATTAAAATATGCGAAAATATGTACCATGAGTTTCGGTATTGAATTCGCTAAGACCTGAAGCTAAAATATTGAAAGCCAGGCCTCCAAAAATATTTAAACGTAAGACACCTTTCCTTAATTATTTGTGAGATGGCTCAAAATCGTTAATGAGTTCCGGTTGCAATTATAAATTCTCAACGCGCGTGACTACGCGGAGCCTGTTCCTTTTGTATCGCACGTATTTGCATAACCTTGTACAGCCAAAGCCACGAAACCCATTCCTTTCTCCAAGAATAAGGCCAAGAGAAAGCGTGACGCATTGAGGACATTCAGAGAAAAGGGTTGAACCCGTTATGGGTAAAGATATTCGTCCCTGTCGCGTCTTCCTTATCTATTCCACTTAAGCACAATTAGCTCATTTATTACCTTCAGAAGGTATAATAAAAACTGTATTTTATTCTCGGCTACCTTATCCCTATTCTGTTCTGCAGAGGAGAATGCTATCTTTAGCTTCCGAGCCGGCGGCATGGAAGCCGTACAATCTACAACGCCGACATGTCGTTCGATAAATAAAAGTCCCTTTTTATATTCAGCTCAAGCTCTCTTATAAATCCCTTAGCATAAATAATGTCTGGATATATCAGGGAAAGTGCTTTCCAAGGCCTTTCTCCTCCTCACTACAATGACATTATACGAGCTAATGCATGGCCATGCATATTCATCTCCTCATCTATTTATAAGTCCAATAATAAGTTCCTCTCTATTGTTCAACATAGCCTAGACCTCTCCAATCATCCCTCTTACGTACCTTTGACACAGTCAAGTATACAAATACAGCATACATAAACGTATACGGCATCATCAGTTTTTACCGTTAATGTCGCCAAATCGGAAATGGGGGTTAAACAAACACGAATTTAGACGAGTATTGGGTATAGATTAGTAGCTAAATATCAAGTATTGGTTCGAAATGGGCGTTTATCAGGGACGATGCCCAATATCGCTAAGCACAGGAGGGCATATATTCAAAATACCCATACCAATAGTCCGAACACCGAGTCCTTAAACCAGTGACCAAATAGCTGAAAGTGAGCGGTGAATACTACGAAAGCTGTTTCAATGATTTTGCTTGACTTTTGAAAACCTCTTGTATAAAATAGAATGAATGACTCAAACTTTGCTTAGCCCATTTTAACATTTTGAAAGTGTCTTCTTTAAGGCAAAATTTCTAATTTAACTTTTGTCTGCTTGCAATCGCGTATATTCGTTGTCGTTGGAGAATATTGACAGAATACGCATGAATTTTAGTAGTTTGGTGCCTAACTGTTTCTGTTTTAGAGGTTTTTAAATGACGAGAAAACGAAACGATTTTGATGAATATTAAAATACACACTACGTCCGTTCTACTTTGAATAACCTCATAAATGTTTCACAACCAAAAACATGGAAGCTCATTTGCGTTCAAATTGTCTATAAAATATGAGCAAGGAAAGAGTTTAGAATTTCAACAATTTTGATTTAAAAAAGTGATTTGCCACTAAAATTGTAGTAAAAGTTTCCTGTTTGGATGTTTTTGGTAAATTCTTGGCAGTAATGTAATTTAAAGCTTAACTTGATAAAAATTTTAGCTCGGCTCATTCATTTCTGTCTGCTGTAAAAGAATTTAAAAATCAGTCAAAATTAAGGAAATAACCCTCGTACGCTGTGCGATACGACATTTATCCGATGCAAGACATTACATAAATTTATTCTTTGCTTCAAGAATGACAAGGATTGCTCCTTGAGTTCATTTATACAAACACTGAGAACGTTCCCCAGGATTATTTGCTATAGAATCATTAGAAGGCGCTGCTATGTTATATTATAACTATAAGCAATTCGAGAGGCTCAAATGTTTGCTCTTCTGCTGGTAGACAGAACTTGGCCAAAGTGGTTTGGAGTTCTCCGACTTTCTTTTTTATATTTTTTGATAATTTGACAATTAGCCGTACAATATTCAAATATATGCAAGTAGGAAGCTAGGAAGTTTTCTGGCGGGTGTAGAGCCGAGGTTTAATCAATAGTTCTTTTCCCTCCAGAACCCGACTTCCCTGCCAGCAAGGGACTTTAATTATAGGAGCTTTTCTCCGCTCCCTTGCCCAGATCTTAAGATCCAACGTACGCTACAGCTCCCACCACAGATTGAGGGGTTAGATTGCCTGAGTCGAGGCGGAGAAAGAAGACAGAAAATATGAATACATAAAGTTTTACACAAATGGGAACAAATTACACATGAATTAACGTTAATACAAGATATGAGTCGACTCGGCGTCTGTTCTACTCCTCTTCAGAAGACGAGGAGGGATCTGGGTTCCTGCTGGAGGAGCTAGCAGACCGGGAAGAAGGCTCGGATTCAGCTTCAGCTTCGTTGAGCAAAATAAATAAGACGAGAAGTTGGAATATGAGAAGAAGAAAGTGGAAGTTGAGGAAAAGTCGGGCTTTCATTTTTATCCCCTCTTTCCTGGAACCCTATAATAGAAATATAAATGAAGTTAAAAGGAACGACTTTTATCGGGAAGTGGAAGGAGATGAGAGAGGAAATTATATGGGAACTCTGTGTAGGCGGAGATGAGATGGGTCTGCATGGGACGGACCAGGAATTGAATCCACCAAAATAATCACCACAAAGTGTCAGACAAAAGACACGGGACTAATCTAAGGGCTCTCTGAAATCTGGAAGGTCTTCTCAGTAAAACGATCATCACTCCATGCTGCTTCGGGCTCCTTCCCACTAATTTCATTAACATTCCTCGTCAATGTCCGAGCACATAGTCCATTTGTATTAGTACAATCTTAGAACTAGGCATTGTCAATGGAAAAGCTTTGTCGGTTGAATCCAGGAACGGGGAAGCAAGCAGTAACCACTAATGGTAAGGTAACCGCCGTAGTAACCATTTGCGAGCGTAACTAAATTAAAATAAATAAATAAATTGTAACTCAATTGTTTTAGTCAACCTTCTATTTAATAATTGGTTCATTTTGAATATGTTATATGTAATAATAGTAAATATACTTATTTGATTTGTGGTTTGAGGTTAATTAGTATTAAGTGCATTATTTGTATATTAATATTTAAAAAAATTTAATACAGAATTACTTTTTAATGAATTCACACCTCGATCACAATCGAGGTGTTCGGCTATTTAATACTAATTAGTAATGTAGACATTTCACCCATTCCAGTGACCAATGTGCCAGAAAGCCGACGCCTGAACGGTGATTCAATGCTTTGTAAAGCATGTCAAAGACATTGAAGGTAATGGATTCTAAATTATTTTTAAACCGGCGGCTGTGGTTATTTATATTACTTACACATGTCAAAAATGCATTTTTTGGTTCTGCAAAACGAATTATGGACTCCAAGTTTAATTAACTTTTCTTGGGAAAATGTTGTATCTTGTTCTCGCTCGCTTGCCATCTCTTTATTACAGTCAAGATCCTGTCCTGCTGAATGTTCCCTGGTCCTTTCCCTCTTCTATCCTGTCCACGTCATCCATGTGTTTTCTCAAGCAAGACTGAGCTAAATCAAGGGTTCTTCGAAAAGAAATCCGACAAAGCATTCGGGTGAGGGGATAATTGGGCTAACAAAATTCAGAAGTACTTGTACAACAAAGTACAGATTAAACTAGGCTGGTTATTCCAGGGAGATATTAACAATTTGTGAGAGTTATGCCAGATTCTGGGAATCACGTAAATAAATTTCCTGCTCCTTGCCACCTAATTTTCCGCCTAGTTGATTTTCGGTTTCCAAATGTCGCTGAACCGAAATTTAAGTTCTCGGGGAAGCATAGAGTCCAGAATCCAAGTCCAACATCAACTTCCAACCATTTCTCATCCGAGACACTGTCATTACAATCATTCTTGTCATTTGTTGGTTAACTAAACACATCATCTCTCTCTGGAAAGAGAAGAGTACATGAGAATATATAAAAATCCATCTCAGTCTCCTTGCTCATCTCCTTCGTCCGTTCTGATTGTCCTCACAACGTATTTTGCCATGGATCTGCTGCGGGTACGGGCTTATTCCGTCCATTTCGTTCATGGAACATCAAACATCAACCCGATCATTTTCTCGTCCTACCATTTATCCTTCCACCTAAGTAAACCACTCATTTTCCAGATACTCAATTCCCAGCCTCCGATATAGTCCATATAGTCGTGTCGTAGCTCTGGTCAACATCAGAAACGCCTCATCATCGCTCCATCACTCATCATTAGGGGAAAGGCTCGTATGCACTAAAACCGTCAGAATTCGAACTAAAAAAAGAAAAGAAAATACAAAACTACTCCTAAACAACGCATTAATGTTGAAAAGTATCAAATTAGAATCAATCCGTAAAATTTTTTGAAATTCCAAAACAAGGTATACATACGTACGTACTGTTAAAAAGCTAATACCCCGAAAAAGAAAACTAGTAAAGGCGACATAATTCATTCAAAAAGTGTCAAACAATACAGTACAACTGAAAAAAATATATTAAAAACGTCACAATTGAGCCAAAAATATAAAGCCCGAAAATATGCAAATACACATTAAAAACTTAAAATAAGCGGGAATGGCCAGTGTACTATTTGCTTATTGGACTCATGCAAATATATATTTAAACCTTTAAAAAAGAGACGAAATTAGAAAATGAACCTGCAAATATGCAAATATCTCTACACATTAAAAACTCCAGAATATGCGGAAATATGCAGTAAAACACAACTACAATTTGCTTATTGGAACTCGGTTTATGGGAATTGTCGAAATCTTATGTAAAAAAAAACTCAACAACGAGCTCCCGAACAAAACACGTTTTTGCAATACAATATGCAATCCCACTCGCTCGAGGAATAACTAAAACCGAGAACCAAATTTCGCGCTATTTAACCTCAATTTTTAAAAAAATACTGAAAGAATTTGAAATTAATTGATTTGAACCCGCATACTCATTTTGAAAATACGAAATTGAATTTGATTCTGGAATAACGAACACATATTTTTCAAGTTTTTTTAAATAGATAATTTTAGCATAAGTTCTACAAGTGGAAGAATTTGCTTGAGCAGGACTAGCGACAGTGTTCGCTTACAGTACGATAATAGGACTACGGATCCATAAAAAATACCCGAGTGCTTGTGTGTGTGCGTTCTTCTAAGCTAGGGTGAATATCTATTTTCTATAGTATATTCTCTCCTCTTTGAAAGCACACAATAGGTATCTCAAAATTGTACTATTCCCTAGGCTACTTTTAAGCAGTTTAGTCTTCCCGTTCCACTAAGCATTAAGTTTTCCTCTACTTACCAAAAATGATTTAGAGAAAGCTATCTGCTTTGGCTTGACGTGCTTTCAGTCAAGCTGTGATTGGGTTAAAATGGAACCCAAGCTCAAAGACAATTTCATTGGAGACTTAATCCAATTTCGTCATCAGATGATGATATACTGCGAGCATGCTATACCCTCATCCGTCCCTTTCCGTTTCATATTTCAGGAAAACTTCTTTAGTTTTGCCGAACAGAAAATAATCCTCAAAAATTTCAGAATTCACGTATTAAGTGCGTTTGTCTCGTAAAAGCCTATTTGGCTTCTAGGCGTCAAACGTGAGTATTAATTGTAAAGCGCATGTTCGTTTAAAATTTGAAGATTGTGCTGATTGTATCTTAATTGGAGTCCGTTAGGGTTCGTTAATTGACGTAAGTAGGACATTCTTCGTACAAAGTCTGGAGAAGGTCGACGTCGAAGAAGAAAGCCAGCATGGATCCGCGGCCTCTAGCTCTATGACGTACTTTCTCCGCTTTCTCTCGGGATCTAGATGATGAGTGTCAGGCCACAGAGGACTAGGAAACTGCATTGCACAATACTTTCACCGACTTACGTACGTAGCTTCTCGTGCCACGGCCCGTGTCGTCCTATCCTACTACTCCTTGATGGAAAACAAGGAACGTCATCAGAATGAGAAAGTACCGGAGGCAGTGTCACATCCAATTCTTCTGTTGTATAACAAGAATATTATATAGTGTCTGTATATCTATTGGCCAACTGGAAACACTACAAAACTATATTGCCTTAATAAAATCCTTCTGACAACAACTCCAAAATCCATCAAGACAATCGTACACAGAATAATCTAGCAAAAGTTGTAAATCTTGCTTACTTTATTTTGATCAAAGGGGCCAAATAAGCAAATATTTTACGTTTAAATAGAATTCATTAATATTTACTCAAGTATATTTATGTTGCAATATGTATTTGCTGTCGGGTTGATAATAACTTGAGGGGAAATATTTTGAGCAATGCTAAGCAAGAAAGCTTCAGGGTTTCGGACAAAATAATAGTATCGCCTCCGTGTGACGATGGTGCGCACTCTACGCCGAATACCAGTTTCAAGTATTTTTATATCCTGTGAATTACGTTTATATGTATGCCAATTATTTTATGTGGTATACCAGAGTATATAATAAGAAAATCACAAATATCACGAACTCCAAAGAGCGTTTGTCAACCTGTTTGACCAAGATTCGTAAAAATAATATATTCAGTTATAATATATTTATATAATAATATTTTTTTTTAACTTCTTCGCTATTTAAGCATTAAATAATACCAGTGCGGGTTCGTACTACTCGTAGTAGTGCTGGAATGTGAGGGTCTTAGTGAAAGAAGTCGGAAAGCAAAAGGACTTTGCGTGGAACTTGGTTGAAGTGAACGTTGAACAGTGTGCGCCACATTTGGATAAACCTGACGTTTGTTGCTACTACTACTAGAATTTTCTTTCTTTGAAGAAAGTGGAATCATATTCGGAGAGGAGCTCATAAAGGGAAAGTAATGCAAAGGTCCTCACTTGACATGTACATTGAGAAAATGAACCCGGACACTTTTTTAAGTTTGGCTCGTGAGAAAAATGTAAATGAGAACATTTGGAGTGAAAGAGGATTCGGAGCTTTCCCCAGCCAGCCTCCTCACAACATCATATTTATTTACAAGATGCTGAAGAGGAGAAGAAGATGTAGTCGACTAGTCGAGATAGTCGAGACGGGAGAGTGAATAGGAAAGCGATGAATGTAATCAAGTTACAGAGTCATGCAGCCAGTAACCCAAACCCAACCACACGCCTCGCTCAAGTGCCCCTCTCACTCGCAACTCGCAAGACACTTATTTTATTATTGGCAAGCCAAAATAAGGTCCTCTGCCTCAGAACATTTTCTCAACTGGGTCAAACAGGCCTTGACTTCCAATCCTGCTCAGAATCTATGTATGTACTTTCCAACGACGAGGGTAAAGTTTCTAGGTTTTTAGTATTTCGATATCTATCTAAAGAGACGTGCCAATAAACTATTGAGCATTTGACCATTCACAGTTTTTGGCGTCACAATATTCATTGTGATCGGCGTGAATCCCATTTTAACCGAATTTTGGGTCAATTTTTAATCGGATCCAAAGCGTCTTAGCATTCTAATTCAGTAAAAATGTGTATCCGTGTAAAAATCCGATTCTAAGACATAAAAATACCATGCAAAACATTTTTTCATGTTTTTGGTCAACAAGGCTAGGTAAAATCAATTGATTTTGAAAATTAATGATTCTAAAATCTTAGTTTTAGGTTCTAAAATGATTTT
>JAQFYU010000191.1:0-29440 GCA_034694905.1 Ceratophysella granulata | reverse complement strand
TACAAATCCTGCCTACTCATCTGACTGGAGTGATTGCATCGATTGGCATCAACCACCCGATAGGGATTTAAATAAATGGAAACCGAATTGCCACTCACGGTATAAAAAAATGGGAAACAAAATGCAAGCTTTAGCGCTCGGGCATTGCACTGATGTATAGGCTGAGAGTTCATTCAAATACCGCCGCCTGGTGCAGCTTTACCACCTTCTGTTTTCATTTTGGTACAACTACTTGAAGCTCATCGTTCACTCGTTCTTGGAAGAAAATTAATGTGTAGTGAAAAGTCAACGACAGGAACTACAGTGACGTCTCATCATAATCATTATGATGAGGCGGAATATAGAAGCATCACAGCCTTCCCCTTCCTTCCTCTCTGCCTGGATCTGATTATCAAAATGAGCACAACTTCTGAAATTCCTCCTTATGGAGAACAAGATCGAAAGAGGTTTTGCTTCGTTGCGTACCTTCTCAAAACTATCAAATTCAGTCTTGGTGGAGATTTAAAAGTCATTGGACATGCTCAACATTATCTGTGATTCGAAACATAGCCATTTTAAATGTGAAATGTTTTCGAATTCCGTCTAAAATCGATTTGTTCGGGTTTTAGCGGGAATTAAAGGTGAGGAAAATGCCAAGGCACCACGTGATTAAATTTCTATCGGTCCAAATTTGTGTTTTTAGTGCCAAATTGAATTTTAAGTCATTGTATGTAAATACAATTTCTTCGTTTTGAATTCGTTCAATGAGTGTCTGCTGACTTCCAAATTTCAACCGTTGGATATTTTCACGCATTTTTAAGCTCAATATATTTCCCATAAGAAAATTTTATACCGCATACTTTTGCATTTTCAAGATTTTTTCAGATTTTTAAATATTTTTTTCCAATTTTGGTGCAGAGTGTGTAGCTTCTAAGCTTGTTGTGGCGCTCTTACTGCGAATTTTAACATTTAGCAGGCATTTGGCAAAATTGGTTTTGGAATTTCAACAAATTTTTGCGGCTTGATTTTAGCCAAATGGTTTTTAACATAATATGGGCGTTTTCCAAGTTTTGTGCTACAGGATCTTACGCCAAGCATTTAACTATCAGAAAATAAATACGAATTTTTTGCATAAAAATCAGTTTTTCGAGGGCATGCAATTTTTAACGAATATTTGCATGGATATTATTGCCTTTGATCATTTTTTTTCGCACCGAGGTAGCTGTAATATGGCAGCGTTTTTTGGTTTTGCTGAACCGCTGCTGCAGAATCGACCTGACATCCATCCGTGCACCTCGTACCTCTCTGCATTTTCACTTGTCGCACTTTCCCTTTTATATGACGGTGATATATGACGTATGGATTGGATTCTTATTTATTATTCTACAGCAACTCCTGCCTTGACACACACCTGTCATGTCAAGCAGCTCAGCTCAAAGAAAATGAGAAAATGTGAACTAATTGAAATTGAGTTTTTGGTTCCAGTTTCTCATCGCCCAAGCCCAAGCCCTTGTCTTGACTTTCTCAACATGAAAAGAGAAATATTTGCTGAGGAGTTCTACGCCACTTGTCCGCGTTCCTCTCGTCAAGCTTCTTTCATGAGTTCATGAGATATGAAAACGTCTGCCAAACAACTCTTGTTGAGAGTCTTTGACTCAGGTATTAGCATTCGACTGCTTCAGGGTGAAATATGGCTTAAGAACCTTCGCTTTTTCTGAAAGGAAGCAGACGAAAAATAAGAAACCTAGTTGACCATGTCCGTTCTAGTTACTTAAGTTTTCATAAGGATGGAATCTCTTTGTGAGTCAGAAAATAGGTTTTTTGGCTGAAGAAGGGAATAGGACGACGACTCCGACTCATCAAATCTGCGAATATAAATAAACTCGGCTCCACAGACACAAGTACTAATTCAATAGTGGTTATATTGGGTGAGAAGGGAGATATGGTAGCAGCGTGCGTGGAATTCAGCGTCTTTTCCGACCAAATCAAGTGTCTTTGTTCATCTATCTTACGTTAAAATAGATAGATGCCAATAGCTATAATTAACCAAAGATTTCTTATGTAAAAAAAATTTGCAGGGGATAGGTGTCAATTTTTTGGCCGAAAATCTCAATGATTGAGACCGATCAAGTTCCAAATATCAAATTTTACACTGAACAGTTTTGTATATGTATTTTGAAATTATTTTAATTTTGGATGTGTAGTTAAAGTTTTGCACTTTTACTACATATTTTGAAACTTTATTCAGGATTTTCTCTAGTCTTTTAGTGCTATTTTCAAGAATTCGCAAGTTTTTAGTTTTTGACAATTTTGTATTTTGCAATTGTATAAGATTTTGCGGTTTGATTTTAATTTGATGCTTTTCAACATTCTAAGAGTTTTTTAAACTTGGCTGACTGGGTTTTTAATGCAAAGCATTTAATTTTTAAATTTTATTATCTGCAGTTTTACATAAAAGCTGTGATTTTTGCATATTTTAAGCCATACTTTGGCATTCATATTGCATATTTTATTCCATACGAGTTTCGACATGCCAGCCGTTCCCCAATTTATGCTCATGAAAGAGTAACAACGTGGCTTTTAATGCACGATTGGAAAGTAAATTAAAGCCATTTGGCCAAATGGCTTCAAACTGTCTCATCAGCGTAAACGCGAGAAGCGAGAATTTCCAACTGAAATCTCAGAAACGGGAATCGTTTTAATTTGTTAGCGTCTGTTGAATATAATTAATCGAATCTGTAATTACTTCGCTTTAAAATCGTTCAAAATGCTTATAATGGTAGCATAGACAACCTACCTTAGTTTGTTTGGTTTAAATTTTACCACATTCACATTCTATTTTCCGCATCTCCTCAAAGACACGGCTTTAGTGGCTTTATTTCAATATATACAAGTTAGCATCAGGATTTGTTTAAAAACATTGTTAAATCGCTTAACAATTCTGATTTGCAAGTGGAAGTTTCAATAGAATTAGAATTTTAAAAAATAACTTACAAATAAGAAATTTGTGTTTAATCTTTTCGATAAATTTTGTCTGGCATAATGATTTGCAAATGCAATTTTGTAACTATCTCTTATCTCGCTTCTATTTGCAATTTTCATTTGCCAAGGGCCAAGCGGCATGGCATGGAATTTCTCTGAAACTTTCGAAGATTTTCATCAAATTGTCAAAATTCACGTACAATTTAATTGTTAATAATAACTACAATTTTTTCCATTAAAAACGATGATGCAATGCTAAATACTTTAAAGCTTGATCAAATATTATATTTACCGAACATTTTATTTTTCGTAATTTCAAAATGTAATCTGATTTTTTTTAAATTCCATTAAAATGGAGAAATATGACACGGAGCCAGAACTGAGCCCACTTAGTGGCCAAGACATTTGAGGAGGAGAAATGTTCATTTTAATATTTTGTGCTGTTCATGATTCCGTGGAGATGCGGGGCTGTCAGAGGAAAGCAGAAAGCAAGGAGATTGTTCAAATCAACAATCAACTGCACGCGAAAGAATGAAATGGAGATTAGATTCGCAGGCCTGTTACCGTCACTCGACCAATCTCCCACAATGTTCAGATTTCTATCAATCTCAAGGAATTATCCACCAAAATATAAGACGGTAACATTGAATCTCCTGTCTTGCTGGGAAAAAATGGAGAGAGATAATGAAAAACATTCACGTCTCAGTTTCTATAAAGCTCATGTTGATGAGCCGGTGTCAATGTCAATGGTTTCAAAGTGCAGAGCAGCGTGTTAGGAGTAATTGAAGAGCCTCCTTAAGCTCACTCATTTATTAAGTACAGCACCACATCAGGTGAGTCTCTGGACTAGGGCTCGAAATACAGCTCAACATATTTTGTAATACCAATACTAACCGAAAATATTCGGTGGAATTCGGATTCAACGAACTACTGACATTGAACGCCTTAAATTCGATTTATACGTAAACATGAGATAGGGTTCGCAAAACTCGAGATATTTTCGGCTAGCTTAGAATTTGAAATTAAAAACACTCGAGATTGATCGGAATTGGGCCGGGTTGACATGGATTCGGATTTTTTGAGCCAGTTTGCCTGTTTGAAGGAAAAGCTTCATATATTTAGGCCCAGATTGCAAGATTCGGTATCCTACGTTTCTACGTTATGAGTTTTTTAGAGTAAAACTCTAAAATTCGGGCTTAGCTCGGATAAATTCGAATTTAACTCGGATAAATTTAAGTTCGAAAACTCGGACTTCATCTTGTACATTTGCTATCGAATAAATCATCGTACTCTGTGTCAATTTAAGTTCAAAATTTGAGTTGTTCGTTCTAAAAGCTCGGCTCTCGAAATATTTTTGTGAATTATATAATTCAGGTTTTATTCGAATAAATGTGAGCTCAAAAAATCGGGTTTTTCTCAAATACGTTCAATATAGAAAAACCCAGTTTACTGTGTGTCAACAAAGGTTAGAAATTCGTGAAAGTTCGAAAAGCTCAGTTTTCATTATGTCTATTTGAGTTATTAAAATTCCGGGTTTTATTAGGCTAAATTCGAATTTCTAAATTCGGATTTTCGTCGTATACATGTTCGATAAATTAGCTAACTTTACCGTATATCAACTTAACAGTTTAAAATTTATGTAAAGTCGAATAGTTCAGTTTTCAATATGTCGATTTGAGTTATAAAACTTGGATTTTATTCGGATAAATTCGATTTCAAAGACTTGGATTTTCGGCTTGTCGATTTGACTACAAAAACAAAATTTCAATTTTTAAAATAGTTTAGAAATGCGGGTTCTGGTATAGTCATCGAAAATTTAATTTTCAGGTATTGTCTTGTATTCTTATTACAATCAAACTATGTATATCCGACCCGTTTCGCACCGAAAAGTGCACTTTTTCTAGGAAGAAGAAAAAACCCGAAATGAGCTGATTAACAATTCATCAGTGGGCCAAGTGAGACGACGGAGGGTAAAAAACTATGACCAACACCTTGGACTACACTTTAAAAATGCATATTATAATTAAATCCATGTCCGACGAGCCCATGCATCTGCAATTCTGTCTGGTCTAATCCGTCATTTGCGGAGAAGAGAGGCATTATTACAGGAAGGTTTACAATGTTTTTGTTTTCAAATTTATGTATGACCATTGTTCCTTGAGCTACAACTGCGGAAAGTAATACCTACCTGGAGTGCAACCAAAGGAAAGAAAAATGACTTGGGAAACAGCAAACCATCCTCTGCCGAGATCAACTTTTAAATCAAAGTGTCCCACGTTTACAAAAACCAAGTTTCTAATTTATAGTGCACATTTATTTCTTCTTTGCACAATTACAGACTTGGGTTAGTTAGACACTTGATCACTTCGGGTTTCTTGTCAATAGTTCACCGACAATTGCGCAACAAAATGTGGGTAGTCCTTATCTCAATAAATTAATACTTATTTTTGTTAAATTTTCCCCAATAACGACTGTTGATTGTTTTAAATGTCAATTTTAGTGTGTCTTTTTCAAAAAGTAGCAAACGCTCGTGAAAGTTAAATGACATATTTCACACATTAGCAACATACAGTGTATAATTTAGTCATGGTTTGAATTTGCATCATTAGTGAAGTACCGATTATTTTGTTTAAATTTTGACTCTGATCTTCGGATTTAAATAATAATTTCAAATACATATTTGCATATCTGCTGCTTACAAATTTAATGTCATTGGAACACAATTAAAGCAAAATTAATTGAAACTAGTACATAAAATAAATGAAGTGATTTGAAAACAATTTTAGCTAATAAAATCAATTTAAGCATACGCATGTTAAAGTCTTAAAAAATAAAATATCGAATTTGCTCAGTTTCTGCTGCAATTTTGGAATTAAAATTAATAAATTGAATATTGAAATCAAAATTAATTCATTAAATGAATTGAACTGTAAATATGTATAGTCAAGGCACAAGGTCGTGTTTAATTAATGATTAATTTTGAATTAATTTTAATCTCGCGGTCTCTATAAACTGTCTAAAGTACCCCAGTGTGCAATTGACATGAAACGCTGAGCTCTACCTGCATCCCAATTACATGTAAAGCTCCAGGAAGGCGAGAAACAAGAAACGAGGACTAAAACACCAGAAAACAATTGGTAAATTAGGAACAAAAGAAAGGTGCAAACTGCAGACAGCCAGTCTTTTAGCTTAAGTCTCTAATTCCAAGAAATTTCCCTTCTCGCCTCGACTAATGAAACAAAACTATTGAGCATGATTAATGTAGGTTTAGCGTATTTTCTTCCGGTATCTGAGAAGTGGACTGCACAGCAGAGCCAGAAGAAGAATGCTGAATTATTGCTCTTAATCCAAATTAGTTGTCTCATTCCGCCGTCCGCTTTCATTCAAATTTAAATCTTAATAATTTCTTTTGTTAAGCCGAAACCCGAGACGCGACGGAAGGGAAATGATAATGACCATGAGCTAAACTAACGGGACTAGTGAATTCTGTCACTCCAAACATTGAAGATCCGAACAGGCGGACTTTTGAATAGATAGACAAAAAAAGAACAAACGACACCGCTGCTCCTTGTCGCCGCACACTTGTTTGCATCTGGCAGAATAGACAGGAGAAGAATTGAATGATAAAGGCTAAAAATCCAAATGCAGATTCTATTCAATTGCATGCATCCTCTCAGCCTAAACCATGCGGAGGTATTGTGGAGATTCTTTTATTTAGTGAAGGAAAAAAAAAACATCACCGAGCGAAGGTATCACAAATGACAGGTTTTCCATAAACGTTGACTCTGATTTCTGTGGATTGTACAAATTGGAACAATGTAACTGTGACTTGATTAGATTCAAGACAAGTATCCTTAGGCTGAGGGAAAATAGATTGTTTTCACACTTTCTACAATATGTGTCTGCATGGCTTAATTTTTGGTACATTTTTTTTTGGTGTTGAGTTGAATCCGTGGTGTGCTCTTCAAAAACTTGTTTGATGAAAGAAAAGATACAGGGAAATGTTTTAGGATTCAAAGAGGTTGTTTTTGCACAGAATTGTCAATATTTGTGTATCTATATATAATTTTAAAATGAGTTTAGATTAGATTTAAATCCTTTCGATATCAGTGCTGTTAAATTTCTAGAATTCGATATCTTGACCAGCAGTAGAAACCGATTTTTAGACAAGTTACCAATTTTATAGTTTCTTTAAGCTGATTGAAGATCTGAATTTTTTTCAAAAAAAAATACACTAAAAAGTGCAAAATAGATGTAGACAATGGAGAAATACAGAGTCTTGGCTTTAGCGAGATATTTTCTAGAAAATTAAATTTAGCACAGGATGCATTAAAATAACAGTTTTTTCAAAATATTAATTTTGTTTTAATTATTTCTCCATGCTAATATCAAGTTAATTTTTAATTTATTCTCAAAATATTTATTAAGAGAGTTTTATCCGTTGGTGGAACCTGGAACATTTTTAAAGCTCCTTTAATTGATTAAATTTTCAATAAAACATAATTGCAAGGTCCGCATTCTTTTTTTTAGGCTGCAATTTTTGTCAAAATGCGGGAAAATTATATATTCACCTTTTAGATTTCAAATTGTTGCATAAAATGTACAACCTTACAAAAAATGTCAATATTGGCACAAGATTTAAAGGCGAAATTTTATGTGCCTGCATAAATATTTCCAGATCAGCACAGCAATTATTACAACGAGCACAGAATACAATTTCGACACTTTTTATGCGAACCAGAAACCTTTAATAGCACTAAGAGTTCCTAGCCTGTACACGTACTTGTTATTGAATTGCATTTCCTTCTACACGATCTCGCATTCCTTCCTGACATTAGATTCGATCGTCGACCATAACCAAATATAAACAGAATGATGATGATGAGATGCAAACTAGGCACTATTAGTTGTAGCTAATATTCACTACGTGCAAAAAGTTGAGAACCTAAATTTAGGCACGGATCCGGGCATTCCACACGCTACACACGTTTACCATTTGCTCTAAATTATGTCCTTTATCCATCTGCACATAAGTACAAGATTATGGTTTTAGGGTTTACAATACAAAATATGATGTAGTTGTAGTAGTTGAGTATGTTAGTTTCAGGTGCTGCTTGGTTTGCAATAAGGCAAGAGGCAAGGTGTGCAAGAATCAAGTTCCAAAATTAGAGTACAGAAGGCTTTTATGCACATAAAAAAGTGGAGATCAGAAAGTATATTTTTAGATTGAAGTTGGGTACAATGGGCACATAATAAGAGAGTTGAAGGAAGCAGAAGAGGGTGAAAAAAAAATTGATCGTTTTTTAAACGGTAGCTTCGTCACGACTTTGGTGCTTTTGATAGCAAATTCCGTGGGATACGACGAGCTCTTTCAATGCATTTAGCCGTATTATCCTTCATGTGCCAATAATATTTCTTCAAGGTAAATGACTACTTTGAGAACGTTACTCTTCGTTTTTTCCCTTTATTGCACAAAATTTGTCATTCAGGTTACTTTAGGTCAAGTGAGGAACTGCAGAGCTCGATTCGACGTTTAAAATATCAAATGATTTAACGGGGCAATAAATTAGATACCTATGTCACAAAACAATCTACCGCAAAAATAACACGATATAAATAAAATGGCATTGAACATCGAAATACAGTACTTAGATTGGATTGGAATGCCTTAGAATTAAGTAGAATTCCGTAGAAATAGTAGAAGTGTCTAGAGATTGCTGAAATTAAAATAAATAGAATGATTTGGAATTAATGGAATTGAATCAAAATAAATAAATTTAATTAATTAATATTATTAATAAAAGACAAGAATTAAATTACATGAAACTCACTGAATATAATTAAAATCAATAAAAGCTTGCAATTTTTGGAATATGGTTTGGAATTAATGGAATTGATTTGAATTTATTAAAATGACTTTGAATTAATGGAATTTTTTTTTGCATTTATATATTACAACCCTTTATTCAGGCTTCCACAAGTAAAATTTTAACAATTCGTATGATAATGTCGGAATAAAATAGTAGATCTATAAATTAAAAATTTCGTTGAACTGAGCGGAAGGAGGGATTGTCGCGAGAACACTGGCGGCGTTTCCGCCAGTTAATTAATTAATTAATTAATTAATGGAATTGAATTAGAATAAATAAAATGACTGGCAATAGATGCAATTGTACAGAATTGACAAATTAATTTGCTTGTAACGTATTTAATATCTTTAAAATAAATAAAATGGCTTACAATTTTTGGAATATGGCCGGGAATTAGTGTGATAGAATTGAAATTATTAAAATGGCACCGAATTGAATAAAAATAAATATAATGACTACGAACTACTGCAACTGTTGAAAATAGACATGAATTAAATTGCTTGAAACTCACTCAATTTCATTAATGGAATTGAGATAAAGTTAAAAAAATGTATTGAGATAAATTCAATTGCATATAAATGAACTAAATTCCTTGAAACTCATAAAAGTGCATTAAATTAAATAAATTGGCTTCGAATAATTACAATTTCACTCGAATATATGAAATGCCTTTGAGTACGTAGTTCATAGTACATTGCATTCAATGCCACACAACTCAGCTTCTATTCGGTACGTTTCAAGCATTTAAATTATGGGCGGACATGTTATCATAGCCTGAATTTATGTTTTAAAGCCATTTGATACAATCTCGCGTCCAAGGCTCTCTATTACCAACTGAGTATTAGAATTGATCCGTTAAATACACTCGTCAACAAACAAGATTTCAAAAAATATAGTATATGAAAATGAGTTCCAAATATTTAAATATTTTATTTATATCCTATCCTAATCTTCAATTCAAATCTTCAAAAAAGCCGATCGATTCCCAACGTACAACGTACAATTTCTATTTGTAATTCTACCAAAATTAGTTCTCATTAGGCAAAGAAACGTTCAGTTCAAATTGAGAGAGATGCCACTAAGAGGTGAAAGCAGGAATAAATCTTTTTGCCGTCTCTCACTCCAGCTCAAGTGTAGCCTTTAATCTTGACTCTGAGAGAGTAATAATATGGAATAGGATAGAATCCTGACTGAAGTGTTTATGGTATCTATCTCCTTCTATTTGTATTCCAAAGGATTCAAAGGCTCAAGACAAGTTGCACAGTTTTACTGCATCTCGGCAATACTTAAGGAGATGTGGAGATGCGGAGATCAGATGCATGCACATGTTGTTTTTTACACAGCCCTCGTACCGCACACACGTGGATTTGTATATTTTCATGTTTCAACTTTGAATTTCATTATATGGCGAAAGCAGGCTTTGACTATAGTCCATAGTTCATCAGCCAAAGAAAATGCTTGTTTTTATCTCTACTCGCCTGTTTTCGTACGGCAGGCACGACTTGACACAAATGGATTGATTGAACCGACACAAGATTTTTTTTCTCCTAATTTCTTACTACAGTATCTACTTCCTATTTGAATATAATGTAGGCATGCAGAATAGGAATGTTTTACCTTTTGTTCAAAATAATTTGGTTACAGGAATAAACCACGCTGGAATAAACTGAAGCATATTTACAAAATTTAATGCATGACTTAGCTTCAATTAAATTTCCGTATAGAATAAATACTGAAATTATTTACTATATTTTGATACTAGTGCTTTTGGCTAATTTAAGCACGTTTTTGAAAAGGTCAATGCCTCCAGATCCATCAGTAAGCTAGCGGGATTTGTAATCAAGCCACGGGAATTTGGCATGGATTTAGAAAGAGTATTACAGTTAAAATTCCTGAATCTACGACAGAGTGAATTTACATTTCATAGCTCATCAACCAACACTGATGCCTTCAGAGATAAGAACCTCTTCGACTACAATAGTGATGAGGAGATGTTTGCATAAACGGAATTGAATAGGCAATATAATATGCAACCTATCGTGTAAACAATAATCTGCCGAGCTCTTCAGCCAGCTCTTGTCTCTACAAATACAAACACCTTACTACTGTAAGTGAATGCATGTAGCACAATGTAGAGCTCAAGCGGAAGTTCTGTCTTCGATTGCTCGGTACCAGGATTTTTTTAAATAGAAAATCAAGCTTTTCTAAGAATATTTCCAAAATATCACTTTTTTCAGATTTTGTTATAAACAATTTGGCATCAAAATTGTTACATTTAAATGTCTATAAGTGCCAATTTCTGTGTTACAATGGGTTGAAAAAATTAAATGCGATTTAAAAATATGTAAAACAATTTCAATTAAAATTGATACTTAACAGAGTACATTTTTTAATGCTAGATACAAACGCCTTGAGCTTTCAGCGAGCTCTGGATTCGTTGGCAGTAGAAGATGCACGGAGTTCTATGTTGTAGAAATACGGCAAGTCCTGTTCATATTGGAGTTACAACAGATCAACTTACCATATTGTGCAAGGTGCAAATATGTGCATTCATGTGTTGTACTATGCGGCACCTGGTGCGAGCAAATTGGTTGAACTCAGGATTAGGATAAACGTGGTAACCATACATGGTGAAAGCTACATGCTAACCACTGGCCCGTTCATGGTTACTTTATGTTAGGTTAGGTTTGATGAAACGCGCGCAAGTGGTTACCTCGCACGGTTACAATTAATGGCTACTATGTCCTAATCCTGAATTCTACCAGTAAATTATTTTGACGTTGAATTCAATCCTACTCCAAGATGCATCCCTAAATTTGAAAATTGATGTAATTTCAACACTCCCAGCCATCAACTTTCTAAATTTAACCTTTGACACACCAGTCGCAATCTCTACCTTGCTGTAACCCACCGATGTTGTTTCTTAAAAATGAAAGACTCTGGCATGGATCCCTTCTGGATTAGAAAATGGGAGTGTATACTTTCCGCCATAGCCTTTTGCTTGGAGAGATGGGTGTTCATATTGTTGTAAGCACTTAGTGTGACATGACATGACATGAATGATCGGATGGGATGGTGAGACAAATAAGAGAAAAGTGAAAATGGTAAATAGTGACAAGTTGAAGAACAAGAGGCTGAGACGGAATTGACTATACCTAATTATTGATAATTTCCACATCTTGAATAACTGTCCTAGTCTCCTCTCAAGCCCTACCCACCCACCCACCGTGCTTAAAGCTTAGAATTACAACTCTGACCTGGCTCTACAGAAATTGACTACATCGAGTATGCTCTAATTTGTCTTCATCTAAATAAATTATTTGTTTATTTGTTGAAGACAATGACAAGCCAAGCCAAGCCAAGTATTTGCTGTTGATGAGTTTTTGCTTATTTTCCATCGACGGTGGTGGTGGTTTCCTTCGCTCATCCATAAAGTAAGTTGGAGAAGTCACTCTCGATTACGCTGCAAATCTCTAATGCTATGCTACTGGGATTTAGATACGCTATTTTACTGTGTCAATGAAATAAAAAGTAAACATGCGGTTAAAGAAGAAGTCAGTTACAAGTTTAATGTAGCCTTTGCCCTTGTCACTTGTCATTAGGAAACTGTATGCACTTTTGCACTTCTAGCATTTGACCTCTTTACCTTCAAAATTTCTGCCAACCGGTTGAGAATATACTGCATCAGAAGATGACTTGCATTTTCTGTTTGTTTTGTTTCGGTAGGATTATTGGGCTTGAGTGAGGCTAATCTTCGGTATCACTAATTTTCCCATGAACGATAATAGAAAGCAGAGTTTAAGCATTATTTTTAGAAATCTCATTGTCAACATGCTAAACATTCAGGATGCAGTTTAGAAAACTTGCATGCTGCTAAGCTATGAACATCGAACATTAATTAAATGTATTTAGCGAATTTCTCATAAGTCGTAACAGGTATGTCACGATTACAACTAAAATTTTGATTTTATTTGCTAAGACACCTACTCAGGAATTTCGATTTTTAAAAAGGACCTCCTTATCCGGCAAGGTCTTTTAAACGCTAAGATACTCATAAATGTATTTTATTAAATTGTAACGGTAGCAAATTTAAATTGAAACCGTAATAGGAAGTACACAAGGGTCATTCCAATAATTTTCGATTTTAAAAATTTATATATCCCACTGGATGGATTTTGTTAGGGTTTTGAATATGTTTAAAGTTTAAATGAATCATCGATTTTCGACAGGAGTGACATTAACATTATTTTGACAGAGCTAGAGTAGAACCAATTTCTGTTCCAAATTAGCCATATCTTGGAGATTGGTGTCAAATTCAAGACAATTGGATCTAATATGAGATTTTGTTTATTATTTTTAGCAAATGTGGGTATTACAATACCAAATGTTAAATATTTAATTATTTAATTAATCACCTATGATCAAGATATTTCAATTGTTCTCATAATATCTTACAGCAGATGCAATTGTCTTGAATTTGACAACAATTTCAACTATACTGCTGAACAGTCCGTTTCCTTCATACTGTATGTAGACACTACTACAATAGAGATTCGAAAATAGAAATATACCTTTAATAGCGAATTTCAAATTTTATGATTTGAATTACTTAACCTTCTTCGCTTCTGAATTCTATAGCACTTCCGCCTTTGTGAAAGCAATTTTTAGCGTAATTTCCACTACACCTGGCTAATATGCACAAGATACTCGTATGCCATGCATTATGCCTCATTCAAAATCTTAGGTTAACTAACGCAAGTATCTGTGAACAGAATTTTGGAAGGAGATTTCTTATGTAAATTCCAAGCTATTTCTGTGAACCTAGGAACCATTCTAAAAATAGGATTCTTCCTGATAGACAATTCCACTCACGTCAGTGCCAATGCCAAGGAAAGCATGAGTGAATCCTATAAATCTTAAGATATTCGAACGAACGGCACCTGACACAGAGGAGAGACAGAATGCGGATGAAGGAAGACAGGGTGAAGGGCGGACATTCTCATCCGTTGATCTTTGTTTTCTTGAGTCGAGATGTGGAGTTTCCTCAGATTCTTGCATTAATTTGAGCCTCATTGAAATTGAGGCTAGAACACAAGGCTCTTAGTGCAGTGTGATGCATGTGAATGTAAATCCTCATATTTTTCAACAATTGAAAATCCCAACCCCACAGCCCATGAATGTCTTCAGAAACGGTTAGGCTGGATCCATAACAAACAACAATGCTAACAACCTGTATCTCCCATCATCTCCTTCAATATTAATTAACACTCTTGTTTGAGCCTTCTCTGCTTCATGCCTACAGATTAGTTACTTGAGATAAAACCTGACGTGAATCTCTAAACTAAATGTTGCAAATCATGCAGCTTAGCCCTCGTATATTCTAAATTGTCACATAGCACGTGTATGCGATGTAATATTATGCACAAAGGGAAAATGGCCATAACATTGTAAGGCCTTTCGTGAGTTCAAATCAATGGAGATAAGGTGTAAACAAACTCCCGTTGTACTTTGTACTAAACGAATCTAAGGTGTGACACACGCTTGCTTGCATTGCTGTGATCTGCGATGCAGAGGATTGTCTAAATTCTAATGAGAAGGCTAATTATTCAAGGCCGCTCCTAACTCGTAACCGGCTGTTATAGATGAACAAAATACATGCAGAATAAATACAGTCAAATTTTTTCTAAATGCTTGTAATTCGTTTGAAATATAGGAGTCGGAGTTCCAAGATACAATACAAGCTACAAAGTTTTTGGGAAATTCGAACTGTTGAATTTGAAGCATCCAATTTGTTAGCGAATTCATTATGTTCAAGTTACATTCATTTGATTTTGACCAATTTTGGAATCAAAGCTTGGAATTATCGAATTTTATGCGTAAAAAGAATTGCTGCTAGCGGTAAGGGTAAATTACACATAATTAGAAATTCATGCATTAATTTGTAGGCCAACAGTTAATCTTTAGTTACGCCAAGTTGAAATTACAATTACTTGTGAATCTTAGCCAAAATAAGATGATTGTTGTTGCTGTACTTGTCAGGTTTGTGTAAAAAAAGTGAAAAATGCCAAAAATAGCATTATTTTTCATTTTATCATTGACGTTGTCGATTATTGATAATTTTCAACTTGTACTGAAGAAATCAGCCCCTAAAACTATTATAATTGAATCTTTAATTGCTCATTTGTAGTTGGTTAATTTGTAACTCTATAATTAAATTCAAAAATAATTACACATAATTTCAAATTACATATTTTTGTAATTTGCTCACACTTGATGCATACTCGTGTATTACATGCTTAAGTTTAAAGTAATGAACATGGTTTTAATTTTTTTTACAAAACAACGGAAATTATTGAAAAGCACCACCATCAAATTATACTAAAATAGCACATAGCTGAAATCTTGGATCGAAATTAAGTTATTTCAAATCCTGTACCAAATATGTAGAGCATAATTTGACTATTCGTAGCACAAATCACAAATGTTCTTAAAAGTGTGTCTACTGGTCAAGTGCAATGTGGGATTGTTCCAAATTCTCGGTTGCACTGTTCGTGTGCTCTAGCCATAAATGGCGGATAGGTAATAAATCAAGTAGATGAGTTGCATTCTGTCTATTAAATTACACACTTCAGAAAATCAGACCCAATTGACCTCAAACTGTTGACTGTAACTGCATGACATTCTGTGCAGATGCTCCAATGAATCATTTGTCCAAGAGAAGGGACGCGTGTTGTTTCCTACATCAGGACCAAATGACATTGTCTGTTTTGAACATAAAAATTAATTTCCCGCAGAAAAGAGCACTGGTCTACACGAGCGTTAAAGTTGACGATTTACAGGAAAAGGCTCGTAAAATTGAAGTCGTTACTCTGCAAGTAAGTAGCCAGTAGCTAGAAGAAGTGAGAAGATGGAATGCATGGTCGGATATTGAGGAAGGAAGGGAAGTCCGCAGAGGTTGAGGAACCTGAAATGAGTCTATTTTATTTATATGATGTCCAAAGATTGCCAATTCCAAGAAACCTGATGAAGATCAGCCTCTCTGCGTCTCATCTTAACAAGACGAGCTTCACTAATAACCCAAGAGCTCAAAGCATAAATCCAAATTATCTTTATTGCTCCCAAATAATCGCAATTCTTTCCCCTTGACGGTCCTGCTACAGTTCAGAATTGAAGTCTGCTCACCTCAGGTGGTATGCTACGTTTACGTATGCCATATGCAGGGTGGATACAACATAAATTCTCAATGTCAATTTTAACAAAAACCTTTTAATTATATTTTATTGGAAATATAATTATATGGGATCTTGCGAATTTTCCAGAATTTCGACGCTGATCAAAGAAACTTTCCAAGATTTTGTGAAAAACAAACAACAGAAATTAGCATTATATTGCCATGGTGGAAGAAATATAACAACTATTTTATTTTTAAAAAATTCAATACCTCCTGGGTTAAGTTTAAAGTTCAGCGCCAAATACCGCTGTTGCCATATCAACGCCTGGAACTTTTTAAAAATATTTTCAATAAATCGCGGAAATTATTAGCTTTAAAAATTTAGAATAAATCAGCGGCCCTTGATTGTATATATTTTGGAGATGAAATGTTGCCGAGTCTCTCGGGTTTCAGGTGTGTGTACTTTCAAAAAAGGCAACAATTCGCGGATCCACCCTGTATATACCATCTGCTTCATGGTCATTCAATGGGAATAACCTATCCTACCGGCGTACAGCGTTTTCATCTCCAAATATCATAACTGTGCTTCTACTGTATGAATCTGAAAGCTTTTTATCCTGCCTTCAATCAACTCAACTCGTTCCACCGCTTCACAACAACGCTTCAATTACACATGGATAAGTACGAAACACTTTCGGCTCGAGACCAAGACTCAAAAACCCACTCAGTATTTCTGTATTTGGCAGAATTCAATTAGGCGTCCACGGACAAGGTTTTACTCAGAGTATTTCATGTTACTATCCGATTTACAATGGATCAATTCAAAAGAGTGCTTCCCTTCCCAATCCCAACTTTGTACGAATTTTGTCGATGAAATCGACAAAATCAAGTGGACCAAAATCACTAAAATTGAAAATTATAAGAATTTGCACCTTTTTCATAGAACCCAGTCCATAGCACGATAAATATGCAAAATGCGACGTTTCTTTCGCAGTTGAGTCAAAATACGATTCCATTGCATAGCATATAGACAGAATAAAAATGCAGCATTTAATATAACTGTTAATTTGAAACCCTCGTCGTCGAGGCTACTGCATTTCGAACGCATCTAATTTTCTTTAAATGAGCCTTGGATACCATAAGCTGACAAACTTCACCATCTCTACTTCAAGCCGTATACCGTATCTCAATTGTATTCGCAATTCAATCCAGGAATCTCGGCGTCTCTTGCCATTATTGTCCTATTCAGACTTGACTTTGTGAAATATTATGACGGTCATGAAAAATCGTGTGAATTTCGCACGCCAAATGATAGCAACCTATGTACAGTAAAAGCGTAGTACAGGGTGGATACGATAACTGTCCACTGAAACGTATTTGCAATATATTTTGAAAATTCTCCAAAAATGATCTTTAATCAGCTTCCAAAATCTGAAAAATAGGGAAGTCTATTTAATCGACTGTATTTTTTTTTTAAAAACATGTTGCCAAATCGTCCGGTTTTACTGTGCCGATAAATGTATATTTCTAAGCGAGGACAACAATCGCATTTCAAACCCACCCTGTATATTCAAGATGAAGAGACTGACACATTAATTTATACTTCACAGGAGCCTGATGAGTAAAACTGAAATAGCTGCAGTTGATTCCAAGTGCATGCATATGCAACAAAAGGCAAAATGCCCGAGTTCATAATGGAGAAGTATACCACTGTAGGACCCTCAAAAGAAAGACGAGTACATTGTTATTGCCCACAAGGTTTGACAACAAAGGATTCACCACGGTTATCAGATCACAACACAGCTGTTGTCAACCCCTTCACACAATTCCTGCCGAGTGAATTAATTTGTTTAGCACGAATGATAAACTTTACTGTAAAATTACCAAAAGTTTGAGTGTAAAATAATAGCTGAGAGCTGTAGGACTCCTGACCTAATTATCATTACAGTACGCCCAGCAGATTCCTCAATAATGACATATTCGGAGAACCAGGCCAAAAAAACTTTCTGGAAAAATGCAAACCCCTAAATTATGCAAAATTACTGGCTTGGCTCCAACAACATCTTACCTGTGGATCCATCAAGTCATTAAAATGTCAAACTCCTGGCTTGGCTTGATATCTTCTATAGATGACACAATGCGTAAACATGGGAAGGAAGAATACGAGTCATAATTTTAAAAAAATGAGGACCATAAACAATGGAGAATGAATGAAACACTTTTGTGCCATTATCATAAATTCGAGCTCTGAATTAGGTCATACCGCTCTCATAGAAGACAAATGGGAAATGCAAATAGGCAGAGCTGTTTATTGAATGTACAGCCAAAAATTTAATGTGGTCTCGGGATGAATAGAATTAGGGGAGAGATAAGAGAAGAACCCGTACTACGACAGGCTCTCTGTGCCGTAAAAGTATGAATTAAATCAAATTGTCAGCTTACAGTGGTCGACTTGTAATAACATAGTAATTACCCCCAAGTTTCTATTTTTCTTCATTGGTTCCCGCATAACGGGACCATGGAGTCCAAACAAGACAACGTGCACCGTCAATTCCGCCTTCTTAGTAATACCTTCTAATTCCATATTACGTTTTAATTGACCAATTTCGCTGAGGTAATAGCCAGTCTAGTTTTAAATGCACACTTGGTCAGCTGCTCAGGTCAATGATGAAGCGCATCTTAAACAATTCAGGCATTTAACCATTTGTAGGTATGGGCAAAAAAAATTTTTTTTTGAAATTCGGGAACCCGATATTAGGCTCTAAATGGTTTTATTTTTACTAAAGTTTAATTTTGATCTTAATTTAGACGAATTTAGAAAAACATGAATTCTAATTTTGAAAATCATAAGTTTATTATTATTTGTAGATTTAACATCATAAATGTGTATGAAAATTGCGATTATTTAAATCAGCTACTAATATTCCATTGATTTTTTGATTTTGATCTGGACAAAAATTTCATTGTGGTTTTGATTCTAATTTCGTAAATATTAATTAGCTGATCTTGGTCAATGATTTTGAAAATCATCACACTATTTGGACAATCTAACACTACCCACATCCCCACATACATGGAACCAAATTAATATTGTTGTACTTTGAAAAGCTTCGAAAGTGTCTGATACTTGAACTACGCTAATGTTCAGGTAGCTGGTATGCAATTCACGATCACGAGCATGCAACGATTGCTTGAAACACTCACTCAGAGGTGCGACGTTGAAGGACTTGACTATGGAAGTTTATGTTTGGCTTGCACGTTTTTTGTAAATCAATTTGGCAACGCGCATTTTTATATGAATATTATCGAGTATAATTGGAAGATCATGGCTCAGTCGGTGTCCATATCAATCACAAGCGGAGAGTCCGAATCTGAACTAATCTTGCGTTTAGAGGATTTCATCAGAGCAACAGCGGTAGGCTTAGACTTGGCTGATTTTGGCGGAGCATCATTGGTAGGCTTAGACTTGGTTGATTTCGGCGGAGCATCATTGTTAGGCTTAGACTTGGTTGATTTCGGCGGAGCATCATTGGTAGGCTTAGACTTGGCTGATTTCGGCGGAGCATCATTGGTAGGCTTAGACTTGGCTGATTTCGGCGGAGCATCAATGATAGGCTTAGGCTTGGCGGATTTCGAAGGAGCAACAATAGTGGACTTCGGCTTGCTGAGTCCCGCCTCCTTTTGCTTTTGCCGACTCGGGCCGGGCATCTCGTTGTAGTCGACAATGGGTCCTGTCGTTGAAGTCTCCTCAGCATCCACAGCCCCCTCAGCTGCGTCTGCGCCGTGAACCCGTTTGACGTGAGTCATGACCGCATGTTTACCGTAGAACATCCGCTTGCAATGGGGACAGACGACGTCCGCCTTCTTTGCTAGAACGTGACGCCGCTGGTGGTTGAAGTAAACCTCCTTCGTCATGTTGAACTGACATACAAGAAATCAAACTTTGTATTAACGCTGTTACGCTTGAGCTACTAGATTGATTTTGAGTATAGCAGTGGTTCTTACCTTACGACAAAGGAAGCAGTGGTAGATGATGCACTGGTTCATCTTGCGGGTCTTCGGGTCAAGACGTTCCACGTGCTCCGTCGTTTCACGGCCATCATGGAGGCTCTTGCCCAATGAGCTATTGAACTCGTTGTAGGAAGCGGTTTTGGAGAAGGCAAGCAGTTTGGGTTGTGCTACGTCAGTATTCACCTCGCCGTCGTCACCGAAGACTCGATCCAGTCGTTGCTTCTTCACCTCGTCTGCATGTAACACAGAAAGTAAATTACAAATTACAATTGGTCATACGGACATTTAACAGCTGAGCGGTACATCTCCAGGGATATTTCTACGTACCATGCAGTTTCTGAAGGAAGTAATCCCAGAGCATTGTCAGGGGAATATCTGGGAGCGTCTCTGCCATGTCGGTAAACGCCGCGTCGATGGCTATCCTGAGCTGACCCAAGATGAAGACCTTCGCTTCAAGGATCTTATTCGCTCGTCCCGGGTTATCTTTGCATTTGCGTTGCTCTGCTGCGGAAGCTACTTCTATGGCATCCGCGAGAGAAGGCGCATGCGTGTTGGCTTGCTCGAATGGAAATATTCCGAAAGGTGTTGGGAGTTGTTTCCTAGCATCCGCATCTAGAAGAAGCAACAGCACAGTTTAGCGCGTATTTAAACCGGTATTTGATTGTTCAAGTCCTGAAACTAGTAAATCTTTAGTAAATGTGTACAGCCCTACTCGTGTATTGTGTAGGCAATGCTTACCTGTCTTGGCTAACTCTTGTGGAGCGTCTTGGCTCGAGTTCGATTCCCGGCGGCGTTTCAAGTCGGGCTTAGTGGGAGACATTTTTGTTTTGGGAGGTGGGAGGATGCCTGCATCCTTCACCGGCTCGCGCTCCTCAGCTATTATGTGTTTCTTGACGATCATGGCCATTTTCGAGTCTGTGGCAGGGATAGTTACAGGCAACTTCTTGGGGAGTTTGATCTTCGCCTTGCTCCTCGTATTTGGAAGTTGTTTCTCATCCTTCACTGGTAGCACCAATCTAATTAGAGCATTTGGTTATATCTAGCCCAAACCAATTTGCTCAAATTAGAATAGGGAACAATCATGCCATGTTTCAGCCGAATCAAAGTGGTGCGCAAAGCAAGGCCACAATTTCAAGATGGCCGACCTTTTACAGTTTAGTCCATACACACTAGCCATAAGGTTAGTGCCTGGTCCTTTGCAATTCGACCAGTGTCGGGATAATTTTGAATTTGACTCTAAAATAAGCCTTCAAGGTTAAATGCAAATTGGGCAAATTTTGACAGCTATGTCGGAAATCACGTCGAATTTTAAGCTAAAGGCTATGAAAAGCCAGATGAGTCAAGTTTCATGAAACAATATTAAGGAACGGAGAGAATTATGAACTCTCTCGTGCGGAGCCTCAGCTCATACATGTACGAACGTAGTACATAGTATTGCTCAAGCATGAAAATTATGAATGGAATTAGAATAATGGCCAGACGAGTCTATTAGAGTGTTAGAATGATTAGACACACATTCAAACAAAAAAGTTGAGAGATGGAAATCTGTGTGAGAAGAGAAATGAGCTGAATGGTCATTTTTGCATTTACTGCTGGAGATGTGGGGAGATAATTGCATTGATGTGGTTGTGGCATGTGGGTTGCATTTGGTTATATTCAGCTAAATAGTCGGACTTCAAAGCTTTGAGATGTGTGAATGCAAAAGAATACAAACAAGATTCCCGGTTTGGTTTGATTGGTCTTTAAGCGACAGAACTTTACTTTTTTAGGGTAAAAAATCGTAAAATTCTCAAGGTTTTTCTTTTATGACTTTTCTAACCAGAATCAAAATATTTACCTTTGGCAGAGACGAAGTGTTTGTTTGGGTTATGGTTTACATTGTGAGAAATTGTTTGTAATCACTCTGTTCACAGAGAAGACCGCAGTTCAAAGGAAATGAATCTGTGGGTTGGGACTTGGGACACTTTTCTTTCATATGGAAAGATTTCGGCTTTCCATTCCTCTGTTGACACAGGAGAAGATGTGCAGTGTATTGCATTCTACTTATTTACTTTACATACTATTCGTACTCTCTAATTGCCGATTTAATGTACTCAATGGTACCGCAAGTGTATTTGGTACAAGAGACTGTTTACAATTAGTTACCTGTGCGTTTCCCATTTCCCAGGACGTGAATAAAGAAATTTCGATCCGGAGTCTCTGAGCTCATCATAAAATTAGAAAAATTGGGACTTTGAAGATGTTATAAAATATTCGTTGTAATTTTCGTACATATACTTACAATATTTTGGCACGACAATGTTGCGAATCTCAAATTTTGATGATTAAACGGAATAAATAAAGATGTCAGACTCTGTACTGCTGCTAATATTTAGTATTGATTAATTAAATTTTGACAATACTGCATTTTTAAGTAAATTATTAAATCCCGATTTTTAATTCTATTTTAACACAATTTTTCCGCATCGGAAGTAGTTTGCATCATGTGACAGAAAACAACGAAACAATTTTGAGCAAATAAAGTAAGAATAACTCTAAGCCGTTTGACTAATCATAAAAAAATCAGAATGAAAATCGAAAAACAATCGTACGAAATGAGAAGAGCAACGAGCGGAAACACACAAATTTTAATTCAACAAATCAATATCAAAAAAAATCAATATCAAATATCAAAAAATTCCTGATTTTTTTGTAAAATAAAATCAGCATCTATCGATTTAATTCTTTCAAGTATTGCTTTATTTTAAAAAAATCCGGCTTCTTGATATTTGGCATACCTATGTATTGACGAAAACAAAATAAATGCGCAATTCGCAGGTGTAATTTCTCCAATTTTAAAATGAAGACGTACATGGGCTATTGAAACCACAGATTAATGCCACAAAAACGCAATAAGACCGACTAATCGCAAATGTATGGAAAACTCCCAAATGTGAGCGACAAGAAACCAATCATTCTTTCTTTGATGATCTTCAGCCAATAATACAATACAAGAAATTCGAAGCATCAAATCAATGCAAAAAAAAACGTTGAAACTCCCCCGTCCACAAAATCAGATTTAAAGAGCTATAATACTAGTTCGTGTTCCAGCTACTCCTTATTCACCTTCCACATTCGTCGTATTTGTAATTCCCAGTAACATGATCACCATAATAATAGGGTTTGATGTCTAGCACGTCTTTTTCTCTTCCATCTCCTGACAAGCCCTTTAAATCCATTCAGAGACCCGCCGATTACTCACTGTTCATACGAGGGCTGTTCCAAAAGTCTTTTAATTTTCGGATATTGATGTGAAATATTTTTGAAATGCTAGAAAAATGTGTAACATTTCATTTTTTTGCATAATGTATCTGACTCCCGTGAATATAAGCTAACTGCGACGAAGAATTACGAGCCGTCACTGAAAATTCGATGCTTTCTAGTTTTTCAAAAACAAAATGTTATAACTAAATAGCGAGTTGGACTATGAAGTTAAAATTTTAGGCCATTCACTCTTGTCACATGATATATAGATCATTTATTTCGATTTCTGCCTACGGTCACCCTTAGAATTTTTGGGACAACCCTCGTTCGAAGTAGCTTTGCAGAAAAAGAGGCTCGTCCTCGAGTTCAGAGAGAAGGCAGAATACCACAGAGAGACTCAGGTGTAAATTGGAATAGACAAAGATTGAAGAACCACAAGAAAAGAAGAATCGTGATCCAGATAATTTTCATAGTGGACACACATCAATTCACCTTTCTTCTCTGCACAAACCAAAAAACCAATCAACCTCAGAAACCAATACGAAGCGGAAAGAGACCAGCCACTTCCCAAAAGGCATACAAAGTGTGAAGAGAGATCGACGAACCGCCGCAATCAAACCAATCAACCAGTACAGAAGAAAGAAGGAGATGGATGCGAAACAAGAAGCGTCGATAGTAAATACCCTGTTCGAATATATAATTTTACTCCTGCTGCTTCTCATCAAAAATCTTGAAATTAAATTGACATTCCAAACGGTGAGTCCTTTCCTGTCTGCATGGGGAAAATATTTCCCAGCAGTTGATGGTATTTCAGTACGGCTACTTTAATTTCTATGGAAATTCGGCCTGGGCCGTTACTTGGGTTACCGATGAACCCTTGCACATGGCTTCCAATAAATTCGGAAACAGGATCCTTTAAATATTTTCAAATACAGTAGATTATTCCTGTATTCGCTTTAGTTAATTCGCCAAGAACAGGGAAAATGTCTTACCAAATATTTGCAGATGTTAAAATATTTTTCAAAAATACCCAGAATGCTGCCTAATTTCGAGTAAAATTCATCAAATATTGCTTTTATTTGAATACGATTCATAAAGAATTGTCTGAATCTGAATTCAAATAAAATTCTTCAAAAGTTTTCTAAATTCAAATAAAGCTCAGTAAATATTGCCTAAATTCGAAGAAAATTGATCAAAAAAATGTGCTTAAATTCCAATCTAGTTCATTAAAAAAGTTCCTAAATTCGAATAAAATTCGTAAAAATTTGCCTATATTCTAATCAATTTTGTCAAAAGCTACTTAAATTATAATTAAATGCGTCAAATATTGCCTGAGTTGGAATAGCTAATCAAAAATTGCCTAAATTCTAATAAAATTTATCCAAAGCTGTCTAAATTCAAATAGAATTCATCAGAACGTGCCTAAATCAGAATAAAATGCAGCAAAAGTAGCAAGTAAAATAAAATTGTCCAAGAGAATTGCTTGATTTTGAAATTTTAAATTTTGCATATTTTCACTCAGATATTGCGTTCAGTAAAATATGCAACATCAAAATTTTTAAAAGCGAAATTTAAAAAAATTCAACATTCAAAGTCATGCTGAAATTGGTTAAATTCGATTGAAACTCATGAGCAGAAATCTTCTTAAAATTTTTAGAATCCATCAAAAATCCAGTTAAAAATTTCAGGATGGTAGTCAATTTTCAAATTTTAATATTTAAAGGACCAGGACCTAAATTTTGTCAGTGACAAAGTCTGAGGCTTGATCTCAAAGAATGTCATTCTTTCTTAGCGAAGCACGAAGGAAGTGGCAATTTGAAGCTTGTTTTTACCACTAAAATAATGGTTTCTTTTTAATTTACGATCCGGCTCGAATAGGAAAATGGTCGTCTGATGACTCGGCTGCTCTTCATCTCCGTTCCGTGCATCATGCTGATCATGAGGAATTTTTTTTCACTTCTTCTCACAAGAGACAACGAGCGACAATTACCAATCAAGCGAAACAAATGATGAAGGAACGTGAGGACAGAGAAGAATATCATCTCCACAAACCTCTTTTCAGCTGCACTGGATTGCATAGATTAGCACTACCTAGAATTTTGTTTCAAGTTTGAAGAAATCCTTCTTCGTGCTCAATTCTGGTCTGATGGAAAAACTAATAATAGTAATAACACAATTTAATGACACTGCTACCCAAAATCCCTTAAATGTCAATGTCAGCTGTCAGCTGGGAGTTTAATGAGCGGTGGTGTAGGAAGTAGGAGTATGGAGCTAGGTATCAAAGACGGATAACACAGGCAGCAATATTGCGCCTTTTACAACGATGGCATAAAATTCTGCACTAGTAAATCCCAATGCAAAAATTAAGGATGCCGCGAAAGTTGGTTTATTGTATTGAATGCAGGGACGTTCACACGTCTTTTTTCAATCTGTGCTCTGTTAGAAGAATTTTTGATCATTGTTTGCAAAAAATGTGAACATTGACTTTAATTAAATTTAATTTCGAGTTTTAAAATAGGCAAATCAAGACAAAAGTCATATAAATTAATTTATCATACCAACAGATTCAATACAAAAACAAGAAATACAAAAACGAAAAACGAACACAGTCATTTACGCTGATTGAAGATTTGTTCTAGGAACTAGGTTTAGTTGAAGAAAATGGACACTTCCTTGAATTTTTATTCTTAAAAAGGTATATTTATGATCGATTCCAGGAGAAATCTCTCATGAAAAGTAAGTTGTGCTTTGTAATTTTTAAAATGATCTGAAATATATTTATAATACCTTACAAAATTCACAATCTGCTTTTATCGGTCAAATTTTAAAAATAAATATTTGGATTCAAAGTAACGTTGAGCTAAGAACAATCAACAATTATTTTCAAAATGTCGAGCAATTATTGAATCCACCTTGTACAAATATGCATCTATAATTTGATAAGATTTACTACTATAATAATCGGTTCGATCGTCGATATGCAATGCTTCCATTAATACAACATGAAGAATGAAGAATATGAACAGCAAATCTGTCCAAGGCTCATCCAACGGTTTAAGATAGCAAATATTTCGACCAACCAGTGGCATGGCGCATCACTAGAAATCCCGGTTCTGCACTTTGTACTCAGAAGCCAATTTATTGCATTAGCATATTTCAATCAAAGAGCCCGTAGTGTATCTTCATCTCATTACCATCCCGAGTTTATCTTTCAACTCTCCGCCCAAATATCAATTTTCTACCTGATGAATCAAGATTGAACAGATGAGCCAGAGAACTGACCAAATGGAATCAAATTCTGATGCATCCTTTTACAGAAACCGTTTCAACTCGTAAACTCGTCCAACTAATATCCATCTAAGTGCATACAGAATAAACAAAAAAGGTAGCTGACTGGTAGTTGCGGCTCCTTCCTAACCTTTCAATCTCAAATCCCGTTGTCTGCTGCCTTTACTAGACAGAAGTTTTCATTGATTGACTCGCGTGCTCAGTTCTAATTAAACTGGACAGTGTTTGGGGGTTGTGAGAAATGATCTTGGACTCACGAGTCCTTTTATTAGTGCAATCGAACATTTTACGCTTCATCCTTTGATTTCTCTTCAAATTCAATAACAATTTGAGTTGACCACTCTTAAAATGCTTCATCTGACAGAGCCAAGACAAAGAATTTAAATTGTTCTGTTTTCTCTGCTCACTTCAGTACGTGCCTAGAACCACGAGCCAAGTTTTGAACAGTGGGACGACTGACTCGTTTCTGAGCTCACTGAGTCATTCCTTTGTTTTCCACGAAAATGAATTTCAATTGTTTCTACGTGTCCTTATTCCTATATTGACTTGATTTTCTTTTCTCATCATCTTCAGCTCAGTACGACAGAGGCTCAGGCTACCTCAACCTGTCAAGCTCTGAAAATTCCTTCTGTTCTCACAAATCTTAATATCCTTAGCATTTAATGTGGAACTACTCAACACTTGGTACTTGGAATTAAAGAATTAAATTTCAAAACAAACTGCTTCAATTTTTTTATGTTCAACCAAGTCGGTTTAATTTTTTAGGGTTTCTTAAAACTGTGTAGTTATATCAAAGTTGAGGTAGGTCACAAATATGTTCTACATTTCTAGAATAATGTGCAGCAAAATTCAAAGGTCTGAATACCTTAAAAATAAAATTTTCTAGGATTTTTTTTGAAATTTTGAACAGTTTTTAGGTCAATTCTCAAACTTTAAACTGCAAGAATTCAATTGCGCTTGTAAGAGCCCTAAAAATAAGGATCATTTTAAATTTTTTGTGCATTGCCATTAAAATCCCTCTTAAATTACCCATGTTGCGCATTGCCAGGAACAATCTCATATGTAATACTAGGAAACTTTTATTTATGTGTTTTTTAATTCGAAAATTACATTAAAACAAAATTCTTAAAAGCTTAAAAAATAGATATTTCCTCAAATGAATAATCAGAGCGTATTTTAATACTTCTAGTCGAAATTTTGTCCGACGAATGGTAGGCACTGGAACACCCTGTGCGTGTACTCGTATGTGTCAAAATAAAGGCGTTTTGAATAGATTTTTGAATTTTTGACCAAATACATTAAAAAGATTACACAGGCGGCTAAATACGTCACACGACAGAAATTTAAATTATGAAATATTATGCAAACGTATTAATCCGTCAAACGACAGAACTTTAATTTATGAAATATTATGAAAACGTCTAAATCCGTCAAACGTCAGAAATTTAAATTATAAAATCTTACGCAAACGTCTAAATCCGTCAAACGACAGAAATTTAAATTATAAAATCTTACACAAACGTCTAAATCCGTCAAACGACAGAAATTTAATCAATGAAATATTATGCAAAGGTCTAAATCCGTCAAACGACAGAAGTTTAATCTATGAAATATTTTGTAAGCGTCTAAATACGTCAACCCGATAGAAATTTAAATCTTTTTAAAGTTGATTTCTAGGTAAAATTCCAGTTTTAAATCTTTAAATGAGCATTCACTTCTACATACATGATCAGATCGTTGCTTGAACTCTTTACATTGTGAATACGCCCAGGATGTTGACATGCAAGTGAGACAAGCATACATCCTCATCCACATGTTTAGCACAGAAATAAGGCAAGAGCTAAGTCCATCATTAGCATTTAGCATAGAATCTTCACCTCTGTCTCTTGGGCCGACCTTGTAAGTGCCCCATAATCTTCACACCCTCCACTTCGTAAATTCATACAAAAACAATGTAATTTGCCAATTTGATGGGGAACATGATTAGGTATGTAAATTATAACAATGTAGCAATTATTGAGTCTCTTCCCTTGACTTCCACATCATAATAAATCTTCCAAGAAAGTTTAAGCACACACAGCAGAGTTCTACACTTTCACAATGGAAATTACACTCAGAAATTGAGCGTCGTTAGTTATGCATGAGTAAATTGTTTAGCCATGAGGTGGATCCAAAAAAGTGATCTTCATCTTCTCAGGTTCCGTGGTCTACTCGACTATAATCTAAAATATACGTAGTATATACTAGTATAGTGGGACCAAGCTAAAAAAATTAAAATGTTCATTTCTGAACGAAAGATGAAAATCGTTTCCACCCACGGCGGATTTGTTTTAGGAAGAATTAGGAATCCAAAACACAGATTTTCAATTCAGGTCGGGTTAAGGTTAAGAATCTGTTTCATCAACTACAACTACATTAATTTCACACCTTAGCGACTGAGAGGAACAAGGAAGGAGCACGTTTTTTCACTTCAAATTTATTAATTTTGTGAGAGTGACCCAAGTAAGAAATGTTATCTTGGAAAGGCTCTAAGCTCTGATTCAATTCCTTTGAAACAGTAAGGCTTAACTTAATTAAATTCATATCCTGTGGTGCATGTACTTAGGCTAAGCAGACCAGAACATTGTACGTAAGATCCAGTTTGCGAATATTAACTTCTAAGCTACATGTATAGCATGTACCGTGAACTAAGGTGTATGTTCGTCATCCTCATTAGAAATAGGAATCAGGGTAAAGGGCACATTTTAATGCGTTGCTTGATGCATTTCCATGAAATCAAATTCAAATGGCAGAGTAGTATTAGTAGGCCGATTAACTCGCGCCAATGCATGGGAGAGATGGGAGTCGCGCCACCAATGCACTACAGAGATACGAGTCACCTCACCAATGTATGGGA
>JAQFYU010000190.1:0-29462 GCA_034694905.1 Ceratophysella granulata | reverse complement strand
TGGATGAGCCCGGTAGGAGACGTAGAACTATAAATGAGCATCCGTCAAAACCAATCCGCCAAGATCAATCCATCAAAGCAATCCGGCAAAAACATTTGCCGGGCCGGATCGATTTGACGGGCAGGAGTGCCTTGACGTTCGAGTATAAATTCAGCTTAATGTAGGATCTCAATTTGTAAATAGTAGATGAAATGTTATGAACAATAAGTATGTTTGGCGTCGTCGGCGTCATACATGAATACTGAATACCCTGAAATTGATACCCAACACCCACCACAATGAGCATGAATGATGCCACTCATCCCATCCTTGATAGAACTACGATATTTAATTTCAATAATGCATCTGGTATATGTCAGGATTTGATTACCCTGTAAAATCTATGAAAAATTCCTCTACCTAGACGAAAAAAATATTTGGTTCGCCAAAAGAATTCTATACTAGTTAAATCAAAAATGTTAAGCAAATATGTTGCAAAGCAAATATGAAGAAAGAATTGTACTTAGAAAATTGGGACATTAATTTCTTTTCAATTTATTAATTTAATGACCGGAGATGGAGCGAAGCTTAATTGGTAATTCAATTTTAGTATAATCTTAATTAATTAACCTTCACATCTTCGACTTCTATATATGTAGTATTAGTTGATTCAATACGACGCCGCATGGAAACTGATGATTGACAACACAATAGGTTTTCAAAAATGTACTTTACCACCTAACAACAAACGATCGGCTCAAGTGGTACGGATCTAACTTTAAAAGTTTTAATTTCTCTAATACAATTCACGGGAGTTAGACAATTCTCGAGAATTAGGAGAGAATTCACGAGAATTAAGATACATATACGCAGATTTGTATAAAAAGTCTGGTGTTAGTTAAGCTTTAAATACATCTAAACTTTAACATGTATGTAGTTTCCTCCTGTGATACAATACTACTTAGTATTCCAGTTTCAGTATATACTTATTTTAATAATGGTAGAGAACTTGAACAATGAGAAAAGTACATAGAACAGGTCCTCACGTACGTCATCTTACTACAACTAATAGATATTTTCATTATGTATTATTAGTAGCCCACATACTTTCACTTCTAAGTTAGCTAAATGTTCATTGGGTATAATTAAACACGATTTGACATATTCGCAGTGCGTACGGGGGACATCAAGTGCCTAAAGTACTTGTAGTCTTGCACATAAACTCGACAACATTTAAATTAATAAGATACAATTTAAACATGCGTAACAAAAAGGACTCGAGACCCTGGAAATCTCGAGTAACATAAAACATGTATTTTTACATTTTTTTCTTCATTTAAAGTCAAATTTATTTACAAATTCCAACTAGGCTTACCTAGGAGTAATACTACTAGAGAAACACAAATATATATATACAATATTAGCTACTATGATACTGTTAATAATTTACTCCTACTACATCGTGACAAACAAAGAAAAAAACAAACGATTTCTTACATTAAAAAAGGAATTTACAATATAAAATCATATATCACATTGAAAAAGGAAACTCAAAAATATATAATTTATCTCTATTATCTATTGTATGTATTTTAATTAATATTAGAAGACTAACCTCTTACTCTGGAGAGTATAGTGCGAAATTGTTGAGAGCGAGCAGAGGAATTTGAAGCCAGGAAAATATTTGGGAGTTTTTTTTTGACATCGAGTCTATTTTCCTCACTTTTGATACATTAAGGAATTAGATTTTAGTCTACTGGGCTACACCTGGAGAGTCTCGAGATTGAGATATCTTCCTTCATCTAATCATGTACAATAGTTAACTAAGTCTATACAAGTAACACTCTAGCACTAGCATAATACATTTGTTCGAAGGACCACCTTCACAATTAAGAACTACAGTAGCAATTGACTCACAACATCCTTTTTTTCCCCTTAATTGGATAAACAACATTTAACAAGGTACACTCCTTCAATATCTTCATTTATTCCACACTTGACAAGCGGGAGCGTTATTATTTAAAATTATAGAGGTTGTTGAACAGAACTACAAACTATTCTGAAGCTGGAGTGAGTCTAGCCTACGAATCTCATTCAAGTTATCAATGATTATAAATTTTCTCATATATATATATATATTTAATCTATCACACGATTTTCTTCGGGGAGACTTAATATTAGGATTTCATCTCATGAAAACGTTAGAAAAACTTCCGTCGTCGGTTGGTTCACATAGTACAGTACAGGTTCTTCTTCTAGACACCATGATTAGGGAATCCTGTATCAGGTTCATCTTGCAAACAGACAGGAATGTCAGTAGAAGAACGGTTGGACTCAAAGCTAGTAGTAGGTTGGTTGTTTCGTCTTCGTGATGAAATATTCACTTTGAAAAGCTTTATAACGTTGTTGGCCCACGGCACTTTCTGGGAAACTACTGGAGAGAGATTAAAAGTGGGATGATGATGATGGTGATGGTGGGGAAATGTGCATTTGGGTGGATTGTGGATATTTTGAGTAAACAAGGACTCAGGGAGACAGGTGGCTCGGGTTCTCAGGTAGGCGGAGAGGAAAGCAGGGATTGAACTGAGAACTCCAGTTCTCCTCATACCAAATGAACACAAAAGAATAATACCGGGATCAGACTTTCGCTTAATCATAGATCAGAGAGAGAAACTAGACGCCTAGAGTACAATCTACAGTACTGAGTCCTTCCTATTTCCCAACAAATATCTAACATTGGATATTCTAACTAGTTTTATAAGCAGAAACATCTGCAGACGTCACGGCTTTCAGATCATAATTTCATAACTAATAAATAGAATATTTCATGGCGTCATTTGTTAAAAGTTTTCTGTTGCGTCAGTAGTTGGTAGAAATGCTCTTGTATACCCCAACACGGGCCTGTTCACCAGGCAGGAATTCGGAACTACTGATCAGAACCTTTTGATTTGTCCTTGTGTGGACCCTGGGACCGTTCCTCGGGTCATCTCACTTCACAACTATCTCCAGAGGGTTTGGGTGCCTCACGATCAACGTCCTTCTTCGTGTTGAGTGAGTATCCTTCGTAGCACCGACTCAGCTTGAGACGAATCGGCATGAGCTTCTCTCGATTAGCTTTCAGGTTGGTGGTTAGTAAAGGTTCCGAGTCTGCAGGTACATTGGCGGTGGACCCAGTGGACTGATGGTTGGGTTGAGCAGAACCTGCTGCTGAGGTTCCCACGTCCATCCCAACTTCCGGTTTGATGTCTGGAGGAAGGTCTATGTTTGAATCTTGGGATTTATTCTTGCTCAGTTTACCTTTGTTATTCAACCCTCCAAACTTGGCCTTGGCAGGTGGATCGTTGTGCTGCCCACTCCCAACACTTCCTTCACTTCCCGTGAAACCAGAATCATTGTCACCAAGAGCGAACCTATCTCCGGTTCCTAGGTTGTAGTTCTCACCAGCCTGAAGCGTGAGCACGGGTGGTCCTGAGTCCGTATCCATGAGTGAACCGTTTTCTTTCTTGATACTATCTCCAATGTTATTCATGCTACTGCTAGACCCATCATTACTGGCAACGCTCGTTGTTCGGTTCTTTCCAAACCTGAGAATCAACTTGGGACCGGAAGAAGTATCTGTGATAACTTTAATTTCAGGGGATTTGGAACGATTCGAGTCTGTTTCACTCTTTTCACCAGGATTCCGTTTACTTTTCTTAGATTTCTTCTTCTTTTTCCCTCCACTGGACTTGGAGCTGCGCTTGTCCGCTTCATTGAAGTCCTTCATGACCATCTCACGGTACATGAGACTCTGTCGTTTGAGCTCTTCCATGGTTGGTGGGGGTGGAGCTGAGATTTCGGATATTCCACGTTTCTTGGGTGGTCGTCCTTTGGACCTCTTATTGGATCCTTCGAGGTCAGAGTCGGTAATGTGGTTGTTGCCAGTGATAGAGCTCGAACCGACACTTCCACTGGAAGCAGAAGTGATGTCAGCAAACTTGATTTTGAGTTTGGGTGTAGGATGATTAACGGCTGTAACGACACCGGAACCAGGATTTGGAAGGCTTCTCAACCCAGAGGCTTCAGCTGAATCTGCTAATGTTGGTGGAATAAAAGCTGTTCGGTTGAGATTCGGCTTATTTGTTGCCTTCAATTTCTTCCTTCCGCTGGTTTCAGATGGAGCTGGAGGTGGTATCATCATTACTGTTCGGTCACGCCGTCTGTCGCCCTTTGGACCGTCTTGCAGAATGCCTAAGACAGATAAAAGTTAATGATAAGATTAAGAATATTCTAAATTCACAACAAATATGAAAATAGTCAAAGTAGTCTTAGTTTCAAAACTAATGTCATTGATTTATATGATAATATTCAATTCAAAAATTCCTGAGTGTACCACATTGATTATTCTGGTTTCATGAACAAATCCTAAAATAAAGAAGTAAATGCTTTGTAGATTGTCAGGAAAATACTAAATCCCATTTAGATATGATCACAGCTAGCTGGAAAATCACCAACGAAATCTTTTCACCGACTCTCAAATTGAGACGACTGGCTAAGTTCTGAACTTTTAACCTCGAATTCTACTTGATTCCGCAGTAATACAATAGACAATTATGAGTATTCCATGTGATGAAATAATCGAGAAAGTTATTTAAAAATATATTTTTAGATTTTGAGCGACTATAAAATTCTTGCATTGTACGTACTCAATGTCTCTTCTAATATGTGAGTTTCAAGGATATCTTGATATATCTGAGCTAAAACGCAAAAGTTAGAAACCTTAATTTAATGAGCATTCGTGGATATCATCTTCTAAACCCTGATTGCAATAGACTATCATTGCTTTTCACCAAGCTAAGCTTCACGTTCACGTACAATACTCTAAATACTTAGTTAAGCAAATACATACCCAACGCGGCGATTTCACGGTTAACTCCACGACTCCTCTTCTTTTTCTCGGGTAGAGGAAGCGCCGGCGGCGGTGGCGGTAGCGGACCAAGGTCACTAGGGTCCACACCGTAGTCATCCTTGGTTGATGGAATGAGAGCCATTGATGCGATTGCCTTTGGAATGGTGATAACCGACCGACCGTAGGGATGATGATGACCCATGGAATTAGAAGGACCTCCACAGCCCATCTCCGACCCATATGAAGACGGATTGAATGACCCACCGTCCATATTCATGTCCTGTGTCCAATACTGTCGGAGCAGCTCCTTCTTCCGCATCCTTCGGAGACTGGAAGTGTTGCTCATGATGGGTGTAACGTTCATCATCATGGGATGAAGAGACGGCTCGGCAGGATGATGATAGTGCGGAGCTTGTTGGAAGGTCGGTGGTGGTATGGAATGAGAGCTGTAGTTGGCATCCAGGAACGGACCCTTGATCTTCACTTTGAGCTGATTTCTGGAGTCTTTCTCGTCTGAAATGGTTGTGGTGAAAGAGTCCTTGGAACTAGAGAGGCTGGAGTCTCCAATCAGATGGTTCAAATGTTGGTTAACATTCTTCTGACTGTTGAGCGGAGCGTCGGCAGTATGGGAAGGTGCCGAAGTGGCAGTCGATTTTGAGGTGGAACTCAGGGCTTCCAACGTCTTGTCCAGCTCCTAAATGAGATATCATAGGTTAATTTACATGCTTGGATTGCATAGCTTCAATGGAGTTCAACGCATTCATGAGTCTTTCTAAAACCTAACCAACTGTTGTAGTATAATTGAAATCGCCGCATTTCAAGCAGGTATGGAAAACAACTTTATCTTTACCAAGGGCATTCAACTTTTCTGTCAAAGGAATGATAGTATCTCCTTAATTATTTCATCCTCTCTTCTCAGCCTACGTCAGTGAGATTTTCAACAACGCAATGAGAAGCTTTGGAACCATTCGAATTAACATACCAATTTTGCTATCGTTATCAATAATTTAAGAGACCAAGAGGGTAAAGGAATTGAAATGCATTTCAGGTCAATTCATAGAGTCTATGCAAATGGCAATCGCCATGATCAATGTATCTTACATAGTGAACTTGTTCTGGAGCGCCCTGACCCGTTTTTTTTGAAAAAGGTCCCTCTAAAGGTAAACTCGGCAAGCCTTTTGAAGTATAAAGTGAAATGAAAATATGAACAACCTCCAAATCGTTCACGATGACAGGCGAGGAGGAAGCATTGCTCATGAACAGTGACGCAATCTCACTGGACGTCGGATCTTTGGAATGTGGAAATCCAACTTTGGCCAGCAAACCTTCGTTCCCAAGCTGCGGAAGAATGGCGGAGCTGTATGTTCTCATGTCAACAGGACCAGGTAGTGGTGCTTGAAGAATAGGAATCGCCTTCTCCTGAATCCGATGTTCGGTGTCAAAACTCAAGCCACGGTATCGAGGTGACTGCTTCTCAATGTTGACGGGGCTCGCGTTGGAACTTTCTGACTTTCTGGACTCCGTGTGCACGTCACTCGACTTCCGCCTTTCTCTCAACATTCTCAGGTCAAACTTCTCTTCCGAGTTTTCTTCAAACTCATCAAAGTCTATGTCGTAGACTGTTCCAGCTAAATCCTTTCTTACGAGCACATTCTTCCCTTTGAGTTTTCCCCGTCCAGCTCCACGTCTGGGTGTGGGCGGAGCTTTATGACTACTCCGAGCCGGTGAGGTGCCGCTAGGTTTCCGCTCAGCTTTTCCACGTGTTTTGGGACTCACTTCCTCGACGACAATCTTCTCTATTTTGACACGAGGTGTTGTGGCTCGTCTTCCTCTTCCAGCTCCTCGCGGACTAACTGCTACATTTGTGGGAACTGGAGCAGGTGTGACGAGTTCACGGACTGGTGTCAACTTCATGGGCGGAATATTCTCATTGGTTTTGTTCGAGAGAACAGCGCTGAAGTCTGACACGCCGATTTCCATCGGAGGTCTTGGCGGTGGAACCAGGGCGGTTCTGTGAGGAAAGGTTGAACTCGAAACTGGAGTTGGAGGATTGAATTTCTGGAATCCAGGAGTGGGATGCAAATGCAGATTCAGACTCGGAATTCCGGAGACAGGAGTGGACTTGACTTGATGCACAGCATCTGTCAGACCCGAGGTATGATTGTTGGACGCCTGGATGACACTCTCAATGATTTGAGCCACAGTTGACTGAGGTGGTGGCTGAGGAGTCGTCATCGCAGTTTTGGCAGACAGAAGAATTGACGGAGAGGTGACGGAAGGTTTAGACAATGGCGGCATGCCGGAATTTCCCATGGAATTCAACATATTTTCTGAAGATCTTCGAGTCGACCTTGAGCCTTCTCTTGAGGTCTGGTTACACAATGAGCCGTCGGGATTCATCAAATGAGGCTGGACTTCTTGCTGTTGTTGCATGGATCCAAAATGATGTGCAAAGGAGGTGGGGTAAGCAGGTGGTGTATTGAGAGGTACAGACGTCGTTTGTTTCGGAGATTTAGACAAGGTTGGCTGCTGTTGAGAATGGAAGAAGGGCAAGTTTCCGCTGGCCAGAGAAGTGACCACGTTGGCAAGAGTGGGGTTCATTGGGTAGATGTAGGAAGAGTGACTGTCTCGACTCTGGAGATTGTCAAGGTCTCGGTTCATCTCACGCTCCCGTTCCCGTTGCTCCTGCTCAAGGATTTCCATCTCGCGACGAGTGTCTTCATCCCGTCGAAGGTCCATTTCTCGTTCCCGTAGCTCGGCTAGATCGTGCTCACTATCATGATGTCTATAACTGTCCCGGTCCCGACGACTGTCTCGGTCTCGATAGCTATCTCGATCACGATGACTGTCCCGATCCCGATGCCTGTCTCGATACTCCCTGGACCGGTGGTAGTGCCGGTCGTTATACCGAGAATTGTCATCTGGATTTTGATGAGCCAAGAGTCCACTCTGGCCCAGTGCTTCTCTCAGCGCTTTCTTCACTTGTTCCTGTTGATACGTCGTTGCAATTTCGGGAGGAATGTAGAGTTGGTTGGCGTCAATCCTGAGCGTGGTAGGATCCCCAATTCCTGGCGGCGTTTCGCCAATCATGTCCCGACTGTCCATTGACTGCATACTGCTGGAGTCATCGTCCGACCTTCTATTGCCGTATGGACTTCGATCTCGGCTTGGTGGCACCCAACGCTCATCTCCTTCAATTGATTTGCTTCGAGTTGGACTTCCTGAAGAAGGAACACTCGGAGACCTGGAGGACCTATCGAAGGGAGCTTTTTCCGTGCTCACAGCACTGTTTGTCTGACGTTCCGCCGACTCGACGAGTATGGCAGATGTGGAGTCTGGACCTTCTCTGCCTAACTCCGGTTTCACGACCGAGTCAAGTGGTTCGTCCAGAGTTCCATCCCCATATTCTGATGAGTTCCCGTCCACGGATGGACGATGACTTACGCCTGACTTTCTCAAATGTTGGAGCCTTAGTTTCTCCACGAGGCTTTCCGTCGCTCGTGCCGAGTCTTCCTTGTTGTCTTCTCGGCAGAGCAAATCTTGAGAGAAGGAGAAGGACAGGGCTGAGCTAGAATGACCTCCATGTTCAGATTTATGAGAATAATCATCTGTAACACTTCGGGCCAGGTCATAGAGATCAGTGTCAAATTCGGCAAACTCAGTCTCTCTCCCGTGTCCAGTAGGTGAGAAAATGGATCTGGGCATGGAGCTTCCACCTTCAAATGTTTCAAACAATTTACTAGATTAGACAAGCATACATCTAATCTACATAAGAGCACATCTAGCAACTTTGGCATACTTAATTGGAACCCCGCGCAGATTCAGAATACACCAAAAGTTTAACCACATTTTTGAACTGCTCGCTTTTTGAATGCGGTAAATAGTAGGATGTACCTTGAGCAGAAGAAGAAGCCTGAGCTTGATGCCGAGAAGTTCCGGCTTGATCAAGTCGAGCTCGTTTTGACTCTGGCTCCGTGTCGGATGACCTGGAAATACCGAGGAGATCCTTCTCCTTGTTCTCGGTCGTGGGTGTGAGCGGAGAGAGTGCTGCGGAAACCAAAGGTACATTTTGCTTGGGCGTTTTTCTCGGAGACTCCGAGGGTGCCGTAGTTGAGTTTTCTTTTTCCTCTGCACTGGATTCTTCCGACAGAAGACCGAGTTCCTTCTTCTTCGTCCTGGGCATTGGCTTGTTCTTGATATCCAGGGTGGAGGAACGAGTGACGTTCCGACCCTTAACCTTAGTTGGAGACTCTGGCTTGACTGGAGGTTCGGGTTCGGAGTCTGAGGAAAGGTCCAGTTCTCCGCGTGCTAGCGTCTTGGGCGGAGTTCTCTTTTGTTCTGAACTCGTTGCGGAGAGAGTTTGCGGGTCTTCACTGACCTTTGATTCTCGATTCCCTCTGGGACTTTTCTCTTCAAACTTGGCTTTGGCGAGGGTGAACCTGGATGGGGAGATGGTCTTGGAGGCTCGGGTCGCAGGGCCCTCGCTGTCGCTCGAACTGCGGTTTCCAGCCCGCTTTGTAGGTGAGATGGCTGACCGGCCCTTCCGTGTCTGAGAAAGCTCCGTCGAAGACGCGTGTGCACCTGCAGCCGCACCTGAATCATAATATTCCGTTAGTTTCTGGATGCGACAGAACGAATACGAACCCTGCCCGTTGGCCAGCTTCAGCTCGATTCAACTATCTCAATCTTTAGTTTCGGATCTCTTAACTGACTAGCCATCGTGAAATTGCTTGAATGAAGGCGAAGAAGGCACAAACCCTTTCAACATGGATTGTGATCAGTACAGGATTGTAAAGTCAAATCTGTGCAATCGCATCGTTTTGCTAATGCTGTTTTACTGACTGTTAGACATGCAGGATGGCGCTAACTGGCATAACAAATACTACACTTGTTCACAGTTTTTGAGTGTTTTCACATTTTACGACGTTGAGAGACGTCCCAACATTTAAGCAGCAATTTTAAGCAATCGTTGGCGCACACTACGGCCGAAAACGTGTAACTCTTGTTGGTCAGCTACTGCTATTTGGATAAGTTCATTGACATCGAATTCTTCGTTTTGACAATTTTATGACATTTTTTGGCTTGAGACACATTTTTCTGTAAGTACATTGCGTTGACATACAAATTCTGCCCACTGGTATTCAGGAATACTCTTAAGATTTGTACAACTTTGTTCAACGATTGGATCACGATTGATGACTCAGTTTAATTGGTCTAAACAGGATCATCTGATCAAGGCCGCGTCCGATCCTGAAGGCCCATTCACTACTGTAATGGCTTTGGCTAAGTATGACAAAGGAAACTTGAGAAACCAAATCTTCACGTCCGATCCGAAGCCGAATCTAAGGAGCTCTAATCACGAAACAGTGCTACAAACAAAACTTTTAAAACTCAAAGTTAGTAGTGGTCAAACATAACAAGAGCATACTATTTCCAGTTCTTGTGGCTAGATATCGTTTAAGATGCCCAAGAACACCGAGTCAAGTTTTGGCTTTGGCCCAAATAAGGCATGCAACCAGCAACTCATCATCCCTACTCTGACCAGCGAAACTTAAGTTTCACGGAAAATGGAACACCAGCTCGTATAGTCTTGAAAAAAAGATTTCTATGTTTTTCCTACCTTCGTTTAATTGTAGTCTATGTAGAACGTTAACGTGCACCATTCACTTGCACTGGCGATATTTGATTTTTCTTTCCTATTCGGCTCGATAGAAGTAACTAATATGCAGCCTATTTTTTAATGCGTAGTTTACAAGCAACAGGCAAATCATGACTCATTCATAACATGACTTCATAGGCTGTCTGTACAACTACTGTTATTTTGGTGTAACTAATTAAGCTGATCTTTGATTCCCGGTTGCTTAAAAGGAAGCACCGACCTTTCGTTGGTTTGATCTCTATTTCGTAATTTCTAAGCGGAACTAAGTCTATTATCGGGATCGATTAGATTGATTTGGATTTGGACGCAACAGGTAGTCTAATATTGACAGGACTAAAACAAAACTACCAAGAACAACTCGTTTCAGGTTGCTGCTCCAAGTTATTACGTCAGAAAATAGTGTACATCTTCCCGAGCTTCGCGATTTCCAGATCTTGGCGTCCGACATTGTCTTACAGTTCAAAATCTTGGCGCTTCGATTTCTATTTAGTTTTAACATTTGTAGATTCGTGTAGTCTTAGTCTTTGGCATTAACAATAGTGGTTACTAATGGCAGCTGAAAGAAAACATGCATTCGAGCATTTTGACTTGTAATGTGTAACTTGGAAAATATGACTTTTTGGCGAAATAAACGTTATAGATTTCCTTCGTAGTTTAAAACGTAGATGATTTTGTGACTCATGCTTTGGTTTCGATTTGGTTAAGTTTACGCTCCTCCAACAACTGAACGTCCACAAAATGTGAGGAATGCGAAAGTGAGGTTATACGTTAGACAAAAAGGTTGTATCAAGGCGCAATGTATCAGCAAAATCAATCCAAGATGCGAGAAGATCAGTTATTGCAAGGCTTTGTATTTGTCTAAATCTGGAGGACTCGCGATGCGTAGTCTTACTAGTCCTTACTAGTAGTCAAAATTACGCACAATAGTCAGAATCCGCTCAATTTCGTTTCTTAAGTTTCAGAAGTTTAATAGAGCAAGAAGTAGAACAGAACAAGTAAGCTAACTACTGGGCCTTGGACGTATGAATAAATTCTTTGTTGCTGTGCGTATATTTCCTATTCCTCACCTCTCCTTGGAGACTTTGCTGGTCCAGGACCTTTGGGGATAGGTTTCGCTCTCGGAGAAGTCTCCGCCCGAATTCGATTATTCGGGGACCGCTCAGAAGTTTTAAGCTTCCTACCTGGTCCCGTACTGATCGGCGTAACGGGAATGGGTTGAGATGAAGGACCCAAAGGTTTCCGTCCGGGGCTAGGTGCTGGAGACGCGGATTGCGGAGAAGACGAACGTGAGGATGATGAAGAACGGCTGCTTGACGATGATCCAGAACTGCTCGAACTACTGCTGCTACTGCTGGAACTAGAACTCCGCTCACGACTACGCCGACAAGCTGAGGCGGACCCTTTTTCAAGGAACGACAAGTCTCTCTCAGTCCCTTTCAAAGGACTTTCCTTCATTACTTGACCCGGTTTCACTGGCGGTTCTTTCTTTGCGACACCTAAGGAAAGGAAAGCAGATGGAAATTCAGAGGTGGGTTGTGTTGTATATTGTATACCATATGCTCGACAGACTGCCGCTGTCCTATTTGGTCAAATGATGCGCTGACCTAATTGGGTGTATTGAACTTAAAACACAAATATAGAAGATACATGCAGTACTATGCATTGTCAATATCCGAATGAAGTTCACTGAACCTAATTTGCATCAGCCTCCGTATTAAATAGCAGTTAAATTCCACAAGATGGAAGGAGAAACGTATACACCAAAGTCATTATACAAAGAGTAAAGGCATAGCAAATGTGTTCATACCTTTAGCTGGAGACTTTTCCTTTTGTTTTGCACTCTTGGCCGCAGCTGCTTTTCCAGGAGAAGTTTCCTCCAGATCTCTTCCAGGAGAGGATGATTTAGTTCGAGCACGAACAGGAGATTTGCTTGCATCTCCTCCCCTGCCCGATTTCCCACCCCTTTCAATCTTGTACTTCTTATGCGATGCCTCGATTTCATCCTCAATAATGAGTCGAGCGGCAACAATGTTGCTGAGACCTGATCTTATATGTTCCGCTGCCTTCTTGGCCGCTTGTCGTTGCGGAACATAGGATACAGTAGCGGAGTTTGCCTCACCATCTTCATCAAACTCAAAGTCAACCTTGGGTTCCGGCTTGGTGGGAACAGCGGGTTGATCCTTGGCTTTCCCCTTTCGCTTTCCCTGTGGTCCTTTCTTGGCGGCTGGCGCCGGAGGACCTTTCTTCTTCGCGGGAGATTTCGCACCCTCACTGTCGGACAGCGTTTCTTGTTCCTTCACTTTTTTCGGATTAGCTGTCTCCTTCGAGCCTGCTGATATCAAAACTTTTTCATTTAAGAATATAGACAGCATTGTTGGTTCCACCTTCATCACAGTTTGGTATTAAATAACTTTAACCGAAAGGCAATCGATAAAACTTTATTGCAGCTGCATTAAACGAAGAGAGATCAAAATATATTAATCCTTTAACTAAGGGACCGGGAGGGCTAGTATCCAGCTATAGAAGTTGGAATATTTAGTCGTTCTTACGTAGAGCAGCAGGTTGGAGCGACGTACCAGGACTCTCCTCTTCTTCGGGTGTCAGACCGATGTCTTTGCCTTTGATTGGTTTAACAGATCGAATGCACTCTGTAGCCTTCTTGGCCGCTTCCCGCTGAGGAACAATGAGGCCAGTGGGCTCAAATTCACTCTTCTTCTTTCGCCCCGGTCCACGGCCACGCTTCTTCCCAGCCACGGTCAGAATTGGACTCACAGTTGGGACTGGGATAGGTTTAACTGTAGTTTGCTTCCCTTTTCCTTTCTTCCCTGCAAATTCCTTGAGTGCTCCTTTAGTTGCCACTTCAGCAATTGAAGCTGTTTGTCTCTTGGCAGCTGAGCACTCGGAATCCGTATCGGAATAGATGGGTTGACGTTTGGCATTAGCAGCACTCTTGCCTCGACCCTTTGGAACAGGAGCGGGCAAGTCCAACTCATCCGAATCCGAAGTGGAACATCGAGTGAGTGTTTTTTCCATTTGTTTCAGACCACGACCCTTGACACCTTTCTTGGCAGGCGGAGGAGCTTTGCTCCGCCCGGAGTTGGTCATAATGACAGCATCCATGCTCGAGTCCGTGTCGAAGAGGTAGGAGAGCGGCTTTCGTGTTGAAGTGGAAGCAACAGGTTTCGAAGGTCCAGCACCCTTGACACTCAGCTCACTCTCACTCATGCTAGAACAACTTTCTGTACGTCGTTTTGCACCATTGACAAATGTTTTCTTGTAGGGATTCTCGTTCCCCTTCCCACGACCCTTCTTGGGCTTAACCACACCATTTATAAGTTCACGCTTATCCTCACCGGCAATTAGAGTTATTAAACTTTCGTAGTCTTTGTAACTATTGGATACACCACTGTGGGAATACACTTGGTCGTAAATTGATGGACCATGATTCGCTTCGAGAATTGCTGCCTTTTCGGGTCCACTCATCTTGGCCACGTCGGCTGCATTGTCTGACAATAGTGCAACCTGTAAGAGTGATACGTAGAATTTAGTTGAAGTTGTCCAACTTTGGCTGTACTATAGTATACATAATCATCGGAAAATAATAAACAATGACCTACCTGTTTCTGGAACGTTTGCTCGCGAAGCCGAAAGTAGGATCGAGACAATTTCTCTCGCCTGCTCACCATGTAGCACAAGTTTCTCACCTGAAATCATTGGAAGTTTTGACATATGACACAGTACAAAGCAGCAAACCATAAGCTTCTCCATTTCCATTCTGATTTAAAACTAATACAAGTAACATACCCTCTCAAGATCCTGACGTAATTGAACAAATAGCTTCATTTGTTCTAGATCTTGTTCTTGTTGCTGTGTTAGGAGCTGCGTCGTTTCAGGACGAGGTGGAACAAGCGGCCGATTATTCAGTGACTATAGAAACAGAGAAACATAAAGGATTACAGTTTGTCTTGGACTCCGTTAGCATTGAATCCAAAGCCAACTGGTAACGATTAACATGACATAGACTTCTGGGTGGGCCGGATTCCGGACTGGCAGAAATATACTTGACAATTCCAATTTTTAAGAAGCAACACTTTAAAGATTCTTTCAAAGTTATCAAGTATCAACCGGTATATACATTTTGAACTTGCACCTTCGGACGCTTCTTTGCAAACTTTTTGCCATATCTATTAGGCATACATACACATATACAAACACAGTAAGTCAAATAGAAACCTAAACTAGGATCCGCCTTTCCCAATTACACTTTCAATTAACTTCAGAAAATGAAACTGAAAGATCAGCGTCTAGTAGAAAAATCTTGTGGTACTGTTCTGTAAAATTCACGATTTTTTTGTAAACTTGAAACCAATCCAAGAGTAGGACGAGCTTCACAAAGCATAAACAAAACTGAAAAATACGAATGTAGCTGGTTTGGCCTTTCTGCTTCGCCTTGGCCTTGCCCCTTCTGAGCTAATTCAAATACCGATATGAACAGCCGACGAAGTAGAACTACTGAACAGAAACTGAGTTCTGTTTAATTTTAACGATATCATATTATGGTAATTGATTTTGGATACAGGCAAGGCTATGTAACCTTTTCTATCAACCCATGTCACATGCCATGACTTTAAGTTCATTGATTATAGATCACAGGTGTGTGTCTCTTCGTGATTAGCATAAATATGTGTTTCTCAAAGTTCACCAGACGTACTTAATCTCAGAGTCGATATGGGAGTTTTGCTTTGTCAGAACTCAGGCTTACCTTTCTCTTCAATTTCCAATAGTTGTAGACAAGATTAACGATATCCATGTCAACTGCTAAGTTCTGTGAAACGTCCTTTAGTCGAACATATTTGAAAAACTCGGATTCTATTTGTTGAAGTCTGAAAGTCAATTTGTTGTGTTAAGATACGCAGCGCAAGTTAGCTTTCCACCAATAGCATGTAAAATATAATAAGAAGTACATAATCTTGTTCTATGTACATACTTTTCAGCTCTAGCTTGATTCCTCTCTTCGGCCGTCATTGCTCGAGTCTTTTTCTTTTCGCCATCTTCTTCCGACCCTGAATGTAGTGTCTTGTCCTTTTTGGTATTGACGCTATGCTTCTGACAGTATGACTGTAACCAAGAAATAGCATTAGTTTAAGAAACAATGGGAACCGAGAATGCGACTAAAATCGAAGCTGCGAAGGTTATTGACTTCTGACTCACTCGTAATTTGATTCCATCCTCTGCATTTTCATCTACAATAATGGGTTTCATTTCCAGACCATTCTTAAATGCGCAAGTGACATGGTATGCAGTTTTGCAGGTCTTCACAGAGCATTGTATACAGGCCCCCACTTTGTCCTTGCAAAGTACGCACATGAGGGACCATCGACTTGGCTGGAGTGGGATACAAAAATTGCATGTAAGAAAATTATTCGACGATGAGACATGGGACAGCAGCCAGCCACCCAAAATCGAGGGTGTACTTACAGGGATGGCAGAGATTTTCGTGATCGGCTCCATTTTCTCCACCGATCCAATACTAACTTCAGGAATCCAAATAGCACAAGCCACGTGCGCCCACTTGTGGCCTGATCTGGTGGCTTTCATGGCACCCCCAACGTTGGGACAAAGCACGCATGTTGGTCGCAGTCCAAGTGCTAGGGAAAGAAGAATAGTAGTTTGTAATTTTAGCATTCAAATTCAGACTGGAGCTGTCTGTACAGTTAATCGTCTGATTTGTGACGGTTTCTGTCATAAGAAGCCTTCCAGACAAGAGGTGAAGCCTTGTCAATTTTACATTTTATTGGAGCAAAGAGGAAGAGTATAGTGACTTGAACATGAGAAACGAGTAAACAATCTTGTGAGGTTTATGGCGAGAGACGACGTCTGTCCTGGTCCTGTCTGCCTAGTGTCATATGAGACGCCTTGTTAAATAAACAAATTCAAGTCGTGTCAGCGCTTTCCCACGGCACAGGATCAAATTGAATGAATGCGTCATATATTTTTATGGAGGGCAGGCAGACACTCAAATTAAGTCGTTAATATTTGACACGCTCTAACACACGTTTGCAAAAAAAAAAGTGTATGAATAAATTCGACTCCACATAGTGTCAGAATGGTTTACAATAGAGTTTGACTTACTGCAGGTTCGACAGAGGAAAGATCCAGAAGGAATGCTCGTAATTCCATAGCACGCCTGATGAACGCAAATATTACATAAATCACAAAAGACCATTTCATTTCCCTCTTCCGACTCCGGCTACATGAAAAAAAAATAATACGATTAGTTCACTGGAAAGAAAGCTGGTGTAGGATCCTGTAGGTCTTGGTAGGTTAATGAATGACACTTGAAGTCATTGAACTTACGGATCGACAAACGTCACAGATGACATTCTCGTCATACTCAATTCCCAGTCCTTCCTGACTCTTGAGTATGGTTTGTACTTGTTCCCAACACTGTAATTCTAGCTCTTCTACAACTTGTTCCATTAGGAATTCGGAAATGACTGGAAGATTTTGCATTCCTCTGTCCGAATTTGCACATCCTAACCAGGCCGCATCAACGTCATCGAGGTCGTAACTACATACTTTCTCGGCTCGTGCGGCCGTTGAGACCAACTGATGGTAATCCGGATTAAAGAAGTCATCGTGCGTCACACGGACGTTCTTCTTCTTCGGACTGAAAGAGAACGAGTTAAATTAATTAGAATCTTGTCGCCACTCGTCATGAATATTTTGGAGCTATCTGCTGAAATCTATGAATAATTTGGAATCGCCAGTAAACAATCTGGTAGTTTAGATTAGCTTATTTCAATATTAAACTCAGAACAACTGTACGCAAGGATGATATTCCAAAAGAAGTACTTCTGCCTTGCCAGAACGACGTTGGTACGTATCACACTTAGATTCTATGTATGTAGACTACCAATACACAGACGTTGAAAAATTGATAAGTATCTCATATCTCAAGTTGTTAATACAATAGTATTTTTATTATTAATATAACATTATTAGTACATAATATTATTTTCCTTCCAAAAGCCGAAATCACGACTTGTCGGTCGTATAATAAATTTTACAGCCAGTTTTGACCGCCGCGGCACTTACTTTGTTCAACCATATTGAAATGCAAGTGACTAGCCAAGCTTCGGAAGTCATAGAGAACTATCTAATTCTACAATTCTAGTATTTTGGCGAGCATATGACGATTGGCAAAAGAAACTAAACCCGTTCGGAAAATAGAATTTCGACTATCCGTGAAGTTGGTCATAGTATTATTCAGAAGTCAACAACATGTTATTTATCCGCTCAAGTTTTACCGAAAAAGAATCATGAAAGCACGATTTTTTTCAAAAGTTTATAAAAATTATAAAGGAATTCTTTAGCGGAATCTCAATTAAATTGTATTGGCGGTATTTCTCAGTCTTTGGCATAGATTAGCTTCCTATAGCCATGGTGATTTGCTCAAATCATTTATTCGTTCTTAAAAGGGCATGATTAAAAGCTTCGGACTTCGGAATTGACCTCGTCTAATTCGAATTCCGGAATTCTAGAAGCAAAGAGATCAGTGTAGGCTAAATGATGAGAACAGGTCAACTTACAGTCTAAAGTCATGGCTTCGTTCCGCAACAGGCGATATGAAGACGACTTCGGGCTCTGGTAGAGACTCGGGATTCACAGGGACTTGGACACCCTTTTCCCACTCTTGCTTCCAAGGGTCAGTGATGAGCCAGTACTCCTCGGGCGTAAGAGGTTCACTATCCGCCAGTTTCATAGCGCTGATGAGGTCCTTCCGGTAAAGCTGAGCGAAGAATGAAACAAATACAAAGGCCACAATGAGTTTTAGATCTTCTGCTAAGTCTCCGCGTACTGAGCTCCAAGCCACTCGAGTACACGGAGAGAATGAAAGCAAGTCAGCTCGCAGGACCCCCAGTATATACAAGTGTGTACATGTACATTTTGAGTATCTTTGGGTTGGACGTTTGATTGGGTGTGATAGGTGAAGGTGAAAGTGATGTGCATGTGCAGGTGGTTTTTCGCCTGGGACTTGCACAGGATTTTCTGCCCGTCTACATCCTCTCAATTAAATACTTATTCGAATTCTAGTTCAGGCCAGCAGAGCAGGGTGTCTAATGAATTCAGTGTAATTTTAACATTGGGGAAAACTTGTAACTCGAAAAAGAATTATTTTTCGAAATCTAATGACGTGAGTCTTTTCATTTGAATTTCCCAGGTGTTGCTTGATGGGGGATTCATCAAACCCAAATAGTTTAGCAATAGACCCTGCACTCATAATTCAAAAACGCAGTCAACTCAACATACAAGCCTTTATCACACTACAAAAGTTCGAGTCTCGTTCGAACTTCCGAAGGTAACAATTTAACTTATTTAGCAATTATGAAAGCATTATTTAGAGTCAAAATTACATATGATTTCAAATATTCCAATACCTACAGTACTCCCATCTTAGTGGCATAATTTAGACATTAATAGAAAACCGTAAACTCAAATTCCCGCGGGGAGTTTTCCGTTCGTCCCAATCGTTCCCCGTCGTTAAGAAATTCAAAATCTGTGCTCGTATGGAATACTGTACGTAAAATATTCTAAGGGACATCCGAATTTTCAAACAATAAAAAACATTTGGCCTCACAAACTTTTGCGCCTACTCAAATCAAGGTCAATTGAAATTAATTCATACACGGGAATGAATCGTTGTGTAATTTAAAAAATTCTTATCACACTACGTTAGTATTACAATGTACGAATTTATAAAAAATGATGTATTTTTTGGACCCTCTGAATTAACTCAGCGGATGATGTGAAAATTACAGAACTGAGCATTTCTAAACCTCAGTAGGGCTTCTTTAAAAGACATTTATACATTTTGCTTCTAAAGTCAAGATATTGCTTCCCAATTTGCAAGCTGATATAACTAACTTCTAGCGTGATGAACTATACGAAACTAAATTGATGACTAAAGACGAAGGAAGAGAAAGGTCCCATCACTCGTGAACTTAAGACATACGTTTGCACTACTTATACATTTTATACGACACATTGACATAAATACTGAATTTAACCTACTAGAAAACTAATTTTAGTGCTGACGCTGCCTCAAACACTTGGAACATTAATATTGACAAGGAATGAGTGCTTTTGACATATCGAGGCTTGGTTTGAGCAATCCGTAAGCTTTTGGAATGGAAGAAGAAATAAAATTTTACGAGACAGACCGAAGTTACCTCAGCAGGTGCCTCGGCTGAGTTGCGGTTGTAAATTGATGACACCTTCAGGTCACTCAGATGTCTCGGTGTCCACATCCCGCTTAGTGACCCGTTGCCACCCGAGTTTGAACCAGACCGAGTTCCATCTTCATCTCCGTCGGAGCCACTAAGGCGTCGTCGACGACGCTTCCCTGTAATCAAAGCAAGACACCAAAATCAGCACTGTAGTCCTGTTTTATCAAGCAATTAGAAGACACCGTCTATTTTTATTAAATTGAAATTAAGAATATTTGTGTTGGCTGATCGCTATTTTGTATATTATTGTAAATTATCGTATACATATACTTTGAACTTGAAGTTTATCTTAACATGAGATCTATCTTAATGAGATTCTCACCTTGGGCCTCCTCGACTTTACCCGGTTTCTTAACTCTCTGCGACATCTTGATGGATACTGTATCACTTCATTTGGTGCTAAATAGAACAATTCAAAATAAATTATTAGTTCACTTCAATATTTAAACGAGAACTAGTATCTACATAATAGTATAAGTTGTAAGTAAGTGTTATTTATGTAGTTCAAAGTCGTTTGAAGTTGTACATTCTTCTCTATTCTTTTTCCGAAAATGAGTTTCACATCCGACACAAATTCTGTGTCTGCAATTGGTTCTAAATTCTAAATTATTCTTATACCTTATGATCTAAGTACTAAAATTGCACACAGTCAACAGTACACATTCACTTGCACAACGGGAAACGTGTTCACAACAAATTATAGTGCGATAGAGGCGCAACTAAAAACCTCCTTGAGCGCAACATACAACATATACGGGTATCCATAAACGTTTAATTCACGGTGCAAGTAGTGAATCCTGACGCACAGCTCAAGAATTCACTGCAGCAGGAGTCATCAATAAGGAAATTCTATTTCAACAACGTTTGAACATTCGCAAATATGACATAGCATCACTGCATTATATTGGAAATTATTGAAATAATTTCGTAATTTTATGGAATTTTTGACGAAGCTAGAATCTCCGTTGTGTAAAATGACTCTAAAGTGGTCAACATTTTGTAATTCCACTTGAACTGTGTAAATTTACGGGAATGCATGGAAGGACAGCATTCAAAACGCACTTTGCCGTGCAAATCAACACTCGTAAATGAGGTATAAAAGGGCGGGCAATTGGATAGATCAACACTTTGCACTTGGGGTCAACCAAACGTTCACTTGGGTCACAAATGCACTTATTCCTAACCTGGATAGCATTAACAGGCTTCCAAATTGACTACATTTAAGAAATTCTGGAATTACGTCTTATTTACAGATGGCAGCACATGGTCAGGCCTCTTTCCATGTTTTCTCGATTAAAATTAGACGCAAATCCGAGGGCACTCAGAAATACTTTCTCCTCAAACACTCCAGAACACATGTTGAGTGTCTGGCACTCCTTGGAGTGCCTGACGGCACCTGGAAATCCAGGATTAGCAGGGTCTCTTATGCAACGGACCTTTTGGGAAGGTAAATATGACTTACAAGAGAGGGATTTTGAGATGAATCATAACTTGAGATATGAGAGGACTTAGCCACTTTCACATGTTGAACTAGAACCAAGGTTAAGGGCAGGAAGTTTACATTTTGACTCAATTTACTAAAATCATGATTTTGATTAATGGTGGGTTCGAAAATTAAACTTTCTTCCTGTTTATCCCTCAGCAGCAATTTCTCTCTGTCTCGAGACTCAGTTGGGCTATAGGGAACCTTTGGAACGTTAGGCTAGGCCTATAGTCCATAGTCCATATCTACCCGTGTAAAAAAAAAGGCTAAGAAAAGAGACACTCGTAAGAGTCCGAAGAAGCGCCATCTAATGTTCGGGAGGCTGTCCGAGTCCCTTAACTTCACGTGGGAGAGCCCCAAAATGCAAATATAGAGACAGTGTTGCCGCTCAGGGCAGGAACACACAAGACATGACCACAAACACAGTTCCAAACTCTAAATCAATCTGGAATTCAACTCCGTATGACAAACATTACCTGCATTGTCAAACAGATCAATTATTAATCATAAATGCATGGTAACGAACTGAAGAACCTACTGTCCTCCTACCCCCTTCGTGTTCAATATGGGTTATTGAATTCCATATGAGGCCATGGAAAAAACAATATTTCCTTAATGCACAAACAGAGCCTATTTACATACATTTGAACTGAAGGTGAATTCAAGTACAAAAGCTCATGTCACCGAATTCAATGTTTTGTCCCGAAGCTTAAACTCTTAATCTTAATTAATTTTACCCTATAAACAGAACAAATCGACCGTTCAATCAGCATATTAATATCGTGATTCTAATCACTTAGAACAACATAAATACTTAATTACTGAATTAAGGCAGACCTCAACAATTTTTATATTCCAAACAGTTGTAAAGTATCATTCCATCGTCTAAAATACATAAATATTCACCTTAATTACATATTTACTGGATCTTGCTTTCAAAGTATGAAACCAGCATAAAATTTATTTGCTTCAGCAAAGAGTTTATAGTGCACATTAGCTTGGAATATGTATAAATAGTAGAATAAAATATTGCATTAGCTTTCTTGAATGGATGTCTCTTATTTAATATCTTAAAATATTTATACCGGACAAACTTTGATTCCTCAAAAACAGGCATAATATTCAGAAAATCACAGGAAATGTGAAACAATGTGCTTCCTTCCTCAAATACGCTTCTCCCATCATTTTATGAAGTTCATTAAACATTTAAATATCCCGACCACTCAATTCTGTTTTCCCTGAATCTGTTTTTCACCTTTCTGGAAAGCTGCACCTGAGCCTGGGTGCGAGAGGAAAGAGTCAGATCCTACCCTGGCTGATTTATTGATTTTCCCTTGATGGAAGACAGGGTTTATTGATTTCTCGTGTCCCGTTGAGGTGGCAACAGAGTGAGTAGAAGTGGGCAAGCCCCAGACTTGAATCGAGGGACAAGTAGAGGCAGTTGGGAGCTTTGGGTTTTGGGATAGGAATTCAAAATGGAAGGCTAGCTCTTCTCTCTCATTCGATCATGTCAAATTGAGTTCCTGCGATCTTTTTTGAATCCCTCCGAACCCAAAGTCCTACACCGTTGTTGGACTCATTCGGCGAGTACAACTATAGGCCAAGAGAACCATAAAAATGCTCGTTTCTTAACATGACGTTTTTAACATAACAAGACGACTCCTCATCCTCATCAGCTCAGTTACCCTATTTACGATTTACGATACGGTATTTATACAATTGAAAATTGAAACTAGACATAAATTGCATACTCCCTTAGAAAGCTGCACAAAATTGTACGTCATAAGCGTATTTAAACACATTTACAACAAACTAAATTAACATGTACAATTTATTGTTAAAAACGAAGGTGCCTCCATGCAATCTCATTTCATCTGTCCTCAGAGTAGAGGCACGTAAAATCTCACTTTAGCTATTTTCTTCTATCATAGCTGGATTTAATGGATGTTTAGTAGGGTTTAAACCTTAAGTTTTACCGTTCATGCAGTTTGATTTAAATGGAGTTGATGGAAATTTGATTTTTCTAACTTGTTTATTCCGCTCCTTTCTAATGAAATCCCAACTTTTTCTCTTTTCTCCATTAAATCCCATTAAATCACACACTCATTGAATCTAGTGACCGCATGCATAGCTGTGCCCCAGCAACCAGCATAGCACCCATGATCCGCGCCTCCGGTGCAGTTCTACCCGCCTATAAGGGCCTCTGGGTTAGACTGAAGATTCAGATTGGGCATTATAAAGGCTAACTGTACTGAGCTGAGTCGTGGACCTCGGAGAACAATATATAGCCTCACTCTGTGGGTATATCCATGTATGTATAGCCGAGGAGAGAGAGGGAACGGGTTTATACGAATTATCATCTCACGCAAAAGCAAAAAGGACTGCTGCTGCTGGTGGATTTCAACGATCATGAATAAAAATAATGGTCCCTGTACATTCTCCGAGTGGATCACATCATCATCACAACAACAGAAAGGGATGAGAGAGATAAAACTACTTTGCGCCAAGAAAGTTGACTGCCGTTCAGCGGGTGAGCTTGAAAATACGGATTGAGAGAAAGGAAGAATTTGAATTTGAAATTGGGAATCTCTGCACGCAGGTTTTGCTGAACTGACTGGATTCACATTACATTCAGTCTTTGACTTTTGACATTCTGTGACAGAATTTCTGTCTGTCTGTCTATGGTGGTTAGTCAGGTGCGAAGATCTGAATCTGGAAGCCGGCCTTCCGTGTGATTGGCGTAAGTACTTTTGACTTTAATCTCCGTTTAGTGTTTAGATACAGAAACCGCTGCTCCCCTTTAACATGACACCCTATGACCTCCCGGTTCCAGTCCAGTTCCAGTGGTTGTTGATTTGTCTGCTAACAACTAACAAACAGCTGACCTGACACCCTTTACCTTTTTGTCACCTGCTGAACAGGATCAGCAGACGACCAAAATGAGAAGCTTTCAAGTTACCTATAACTTCCACTTTGTTTGAGGTGACGGTGGAAATTTGAACGTGAGCGAGCACCCGTTGCCCGCGCCGGTCAATTTCGAATTTCAAACGTCGTTTGTTAAAGTTAAGTTTGAATTAAACCAAAATCACCTACAAACATTAACTTAAACTCAGTGATACACAGGACAGTACAGGACTGAGACAAAGCCAAGATGTACATAGTAAAACTTTCTGTCATTTTGTTTAATTGAATATGGTTGATTTGGTTGAGGAAATTATTGATCCAAACAATTCATTTGAGCACGAAGCTGTACAAACCTTCAAGCTTAGCTGGCACCAAATTGAATGTTAGTTTAATACAAGTTTTGAACTCTATACACTATAAAACGTGAAATGTTTACATTGAGAATGAAGTTTATAACAATTCAAAGAATTCAGAATTCACATATTTTGTTCCCACACAGTATGCAGTATCGGTTATAAGCGTCGACAAATTACGATGAATCGCACAAAGCCGGAAACTTCAACGACATCATCAGGAGGAGTAGTTACGACGGACAGCAAGTTCGTGTTTCTTGCAGCCGATCATTTCCAGAAGCTCTACTATGACGTAGTTGACAAGCGAAGACATGTAAGACATCAATACATTGCATATTGCATACGACGTTTCCTAATTAGACACTGCCTCGCCCCTCGCCTAACTTGAATTGTGTATATGTATAAGTAAACGAAACATTTCAGACGATAATTCATTTGTTAGTTTACTAACGGAATACAACATTTACCGTTTGTTTAATCTCTCAGTACTAACATTGGTATCACAACAAGTCTCCTGTATTAAAATTTCGCACTCATTTATATTAAACTTTATACTATGTAGCTATTTTCTGCAAATCTAGTGACTACAACTAAATGTACATGTGACAGGATAACCAGCTACTGCTTAGCACCAATGCAATTACTTTAATTTCGAATCAAACGGCAATTGTTAATGTGTTTCTTTTTCTATCACAGCTGATGTCCAAACTTTACTTGGACACTGGAGTGCTTGTATGGAATGGGCATTCTTCCACTAATGCTACTGAAATTCAAAAGTTCTACAATAACCTCGCTTCAACCACTCATACTGTAACATCTGTTGATTCCATGTTCGTTCCAGGTTAGATCTATTTTAATTATTCAGTTTAATAATGTTTATGTCGCTAAATCACTCATCACTCCTTAATCTTTCTGCGTGAACTACTTATTTCAGAAATTGCTGTTGGTGCTCAAAAGACCATACTGGTCAGTGTTGAGGGAACTGTGTTCTTGAGAAATGAAGTCAACAGAATTACCAAACCTTTCAGTCAAACCTTTATTTTGACTCATCATCAGGAAAAATGGAAGATTGTGTCGGATATATTTCGTACACAAACGCCTTGTAATGTTCAAAACCTATGCGCTTAATTTAACGCCCACTGTGGATTAGTGTAAAACTAAAACTATAAAATAATCAACCACTTCAATGTAATACACAGAATAGCCATTGTCCCGTTATATTTGGTAAATTGTTATGTTTATAATAACAATACTCCTGGTAATTGACTCCTGAGAGTCTAAGTTCCGTAATGAACCATGTTTCATTAATAAATTATGGAGTTCACGGACTCCCCCCGAACTCAGTTTATTATGCCATCTGCAATACATTTCCTACTACGTACATAATTATTATAGAAACATAAACTGTAGAGCCTGGAAGCTGGAAGCCCCCAGTTTTGAATCCGCCGCCCCGCCGCTCCCAGTAGTTCCACTACGATTTGTGAGTTGGAAAGACATTTTCTCCCAAATAACAACGGTTTCGATTTCGACGTCTACGGTTTCCATATAAGTGTTTTTGAAAGAAATGTTGTGGATCTAATGATGTACGAGCTCTTTTTCAAAAGTTTATGCGATTGATTGACAAACTGCACATTTCAGGTCAAGACAAATGGATTGGACCAAAACTTTCTAAATAAATAAAGTAATAACTAAATTAATTTTTGGAAAAAATTAGGCGCAAGTATTCATATCATATGGACAGTGACAGTGTTTATACCCCTTTTAGTGGAACATCTCGTTTACCTCGTATAATATTATTGTAAAATTTCCAAACGACATGGGCAGACGTTGTTGTGAATTATCCAAACGCAAGGGAAGCTGCAAGCAATTATTCACTCCGCGCGCGCCTACTTCCATCTCCTAAGCTTTTACCAAGACAGTGGCTGAAGTCGCTCATTGGTCACGTTAAGCAAAATAAACTGGAGAATTTTGAAGTGTGCTCAGATCATTTTTGTACAGAATCTGATGGTGATGATTGATGATGGTTCGAACGAACATAAAATTTAAAAAAAACAGAAAACGATTGATTTTTTTCTGATGTCTCAAGAATGGACTCCAATTTGAAGAATATTTGAAGAATTAGAAGAGGCTCAAGATAAAGATACAACTTTGAAACAAAATCATGAAGAAGAGCTATATTGGACCTGTTGGATCGCATGGGCTTAGCCTGTTGAAATTAAAGCTGAAATTATAATACATATACCTTTAGGAAAATCATGTTCATTATTTTACTTACAAATTACTTAGTATATATTTTCGCTCTGTTGCAAGATTTGTTAAACAATTATCAAAAAAATCTATACCGCGAGTAAAAGAATACCGCAAAGTGGCCGTATTTCTTACTAATCTACTATTTAAAACGAAAAGGTTTGCATCATTAATTAATTACGTTATTGCTAGTTGCTATTATGTACATAGATACAAGAGTCCCAGTCCCATCTCCTCCCCATCCCCAGAAAAAAGGCTACTGGGCCCAACCCTGAAAAGCCCAGACGAAGCAAACATACAGTCTACATACAGTCCATTTGCCCTGATCTGATCTTGGCCAGAGATAACGTTCGTCAAACACGTGCACACTTTTGAAATGGCCCTCGTATGTATCCTTCTGTCCCACAACAACTTTGTCAACATGGCTGCCAGTAATCAATAGTGTTCTCGCAACTTGCAACATAATCCAATGCAATTCAATTTTTTATCCTAATACCGCATTTATTAGGATTTAGAATCTTGATAATAAATGTTCATCTCCAGGCTCATCTCTTTTACAATAGTAGTGCATTGCCGAAGTAGTCCTACGGGCACGTCGTCACGTCAGTCGTCATAGAGAAATATATGTACAAGAATGCTAACTGAGTTCTTGAAATTAGTACTTTCAATTTGATATTCACTGGCTTAAAAAAAACAGATTAATTGTGTAAATACCGTAGAGATGAGTGCCCAGAACTACACTGACCGATTGATTGTAACCCGATTAATTAGTAAATTCAGAACTCTGTTGTGATTGAATTGGGGAACTAGATTCACATATTATTATGGGACTTTGTCCTTCATGAAATGCGAAGTGAAATGCGATTAATTTCGCAAACTATAAATATTGATTGGATATTGGAACAGTTCCGCTAACTAGTACTCTGAATCTGGGTTTTAATGATAGGTAGATATCAAAAGAGTACATGTGGAACCATTATTTCTTGCCCTATTGATGCACACTTTTGAAAACGGACAAATTGATCAAACTAATTGGCATTAATAAGATAGGTACGGTACAATTAGAATGGAACAGTAATTGTCGTTAGCATTTTTGTACTGGACTTGCAAATTCCTTGCTTTCGGTGCCTGAATTCAACTATTGAGACTGCTTGTAAAATAATAAAATCTGGTTTGACACCGAACGCAGTTCAATTTTTTTTAATACGTTTGGGTTGGGTTACACTGATCATTTGTTTTGTTGCTTGGTTTGATAGAACTTTGAACTCGATGCCCCTTGCGACATCATGTGGTAGATTCGTTGTTTTCTATTAATTTCCACTCGCCAAAAAGGCGACTTTCGGTCCGGGCATGAATTTCCCGAATTCCCATCCCTAATTTACAAGATTCGTTTAATTGTTTATTGTACATTTGACCTTTTACATTACCAATTGTAACGAAATGCATCCCGAATCCCGGTCCGTATTAAATGAATATTCCGACTTGAAAACTGCAGCATTCTTTCCATGTATTTCAGTTGTGTCAAAAGACGCCCTTCCTTCTTAGTAGAATTAAGAGTTTGGATTTAGTTTAGACGCAATTCGTATTCGTACTGTACTGTCCACGTGCTACTGTGTAAATACATTATGTATAAATTATGTACGCTTTTAATTAGCGATTTCTGGTAAGCATGGTCTTACTAACTGCCGCAGGAAATAATACGTACATACCCGTGCCGTGCACGTACATACATAAAAGAAATAAGTAAGTACGTGAATTTCCTTCTCCGTCGAATATTATAATTATTTGCTGAGTTGGTTTGTGTTTGTGCCTGTGACTGTGATTGTGTTTTGTGAAGTGAATGTGAATGTGAGGAATGTGAATGTGAGATGTGAGATGTGAATGTGAGATGTGAATGTGAGTGAGTGGAAAGTGGAATAGGAGAATAATAGGAGACAGACGTTTCAAAATTGAACATGAAAATGAAAACACTATAATTGTTGGTAAAGTATATGGACGATTTCTATTCAAACTTAAATCAAAAATCAAACTAATATTGAACCAATAATATGAATTCGAATTTGAATAGACTATAACCTCTACGTTTGGCATTTCTCATTCTGAACCAGTTCGGAAAATGCAGGACAAGCGTTCTAAAGATTCCATATTCCGCCCAATGACGAAAGCCTTTAAATTCAAATAGGACTGGCTCGAAAAGTGACCTCCAAAGTCCAGATGCTGCACTGCTCATTGTTCCAGATCCTCGAGAAATTAAAGTGTACTCAAAAGTTTATAAAAAGCCAAGTTCGGCTATTGTCTTCAAAATTAATTGTACCTTCAATAAAACTCTCATTATATATAAGAGTAGATTTGGTCTTTATCCGAGTTTTTCAAATCTTAGAATGATATTTATCCTTTCGTTGGCGCTCCTGCAAGGACCTTCCAGTTGAAAAACCTATTCCAGTTTTTGAAAAAGGATGGGAAATACACTAGCGACGAAAAACTAAAACATTCTCTTTAAAATTAGTGAAATCGTGCATTCACTTTAGTGGCGAAAACTGACGAAATACGAGGGTGGATTATTAAAGATTGTCGCTGGGGTATTGAGGCAAGTTGATTCGTGCTGGTTTTGGTGCCAATCAAAAGTCCATGTTATCGTAATACATGTTAGAAAATTTCA
>JAQFYU010000189.1:0-29529 GCA_034694905.1 Ceratophysella granulata | reverse complement strand
TTCTGCGGAAACTTGTCCGAAATACATGTTGACTTTTTTCTGTTGGTTCCTGTGAACCTTTTTCCGTACGGGATGGATATTTGAAGGAGTATGTGAAGCAAATTCTGGAGGTGTTGTTCTAAATTCAAAATCATCAATATTTATTTTATCAAATTAATTAAACGAAGGTGATTTTCAAGTTAACCTTGCAGTACATGCATCCCTAGCAAAATCACCTAAGAAAACCTTGAAAACAATCTAAAATTACAAATTCTTGGTTGTCAAATCCAAATCAACATGACGCACCTTATATACTTGGTATCCGGTTTCAGCATAAAGCGTTTTAAGCCTGAAGTTGTGGCTTGCAAATACAAGAAGTTTGCCGTAAACTTAATTACACCGCGTTACCGTTATTTGTTAAGTTCTATCTGTAATTAAATCGTTGCAGTAGTAGTGCGAGATTAAGCAGAACCAAAGTAAGCACACATTAATGTAAAAATACGAAAAACGAAAAATGATGACAAATTCCCTTGTCTATATATAATTTTCTGCGAATTCCTATCGTTACTTTACTTAGCCAACCGCCAAACCAAAAAGCAGCGCTTATTCGTTTTGATTGCATTTGCAAGGCACACTTCCCCATCCCCACACGATACATCTTAAAGTTTAAAAAGCCTGAGATAACTCACTCATTGCCTATTTTTCTTCATACGGTTTATAACGAACAAAACACATTTTTTCACCCCACTCCCAATTCTTCGGTATAAAGAAAATTTTTAGGATATACTTACTATTTGTACTCTCAATTTTAGTGATTTAAACTAAATTAAAATATTTTTGTAGCCACTTAATTTTACGTTCATATAGAAACAAACATGGTAGAACCTCGAAAACATACATTTCGTATCCGATGCCACAATTGCATTACGATTTGTGAGTTGGGAAGAGCCTCATCTTCCGAAAAAGGGTTTCGATTTCGAGTTTCTTCAATTTAGTCATTATTCATTATTCATTATTCATTACACAGCTCGTTTAATTATACAAAAACCACAACTTTATTATCGACGTCATGGTCACTAGTGAAAAACAAGCACGCTGACTGCAAGTGCAAAAGTGCAAACATCATCTAAAGCTGCAGTGGTAATCGCATTCTCCGTTAATTGTGTAGGGCTTTCGCTTACAATTCTGTGTAGTTGGTTCGTAGTAAAACCTAAAATTAAAATATAAGTCACAGTAACACACACACACACACATGAGGTAGTTGTAGTATTCAATGCATTTTGAGGTCAGTCAAGTCAAATTGAATACAGACATCAAGTACCCTAGTATTTTACTGTTTGTGTTCAGTTTAAGTTGTCGGCTCCTAGCCTTCTCTATCTCTATATTTAGCATTAGCATTAGGGAAGTAAACCATTTGAGTTGATGATAAGACAGACATGGCTGTTTAATTAAACATTTGGACATTTCATAAATAGATAACGGTTACGTATTACGGATTACATACATATGTAGATAGATTGATAGGAGTGAGTGGTTCCACTCACACAGTTCATAATTCATAATTCATAACCAACACTCTTCAGACTTCAAACTTCAAGCCCATAATGCCATTGCCATTCATTCCCTGTAGCAACGAGGCTGTGGCTTAGCTTGAATTTTCCACACAATTCTCTATTTCTGTTCTAATTCTAAGATAAGGGCTGGGTACTCCATTCTAAATACCTCTCACATTCTGGATTACACTCCAGCAGCATAGCATATATGTAGCACAGAGACGGAGACATTTGAACAAGATAAACATCACCTACCACAAACAAACTACATACAACAGCAGTCAGGATAAAGATAGCACATGCTATGCTATGCTTTTTGGGTATCATAAATGGTGAATGACTATTAGTAGTGAGTGACCCAAGAAGAAGGTTCACATAACCAATAATAGGAAATAATGGGGAACGGACACTAGCATTTAGTGTAGTCAAACAAACCATTCACTCTGTTCTCTGAGTCAACAGCTAATTCTATGGAATGATCAGGAATAGCCTCACTATTTACCAGGAAGTGAACCAAACGCCGGCCGCTCAAGGGTCTAAAGCACTTGTGAAGTGACACCAAGTACCAAGTATAGTGATAGTTCAACTGCAGCGCCGTACAGACTGTTTGTATAATTGAGGGTGGACGTTGACTTTGCTGCTGGCTGACTGAATTGATTACACTTTGCATTTGATATTATAATTCACCAAATTCCGTTAAGACAAGAATATTCCTCATTTGTAATTGTTATGACTTATGACTAACAATTGGCAACGTGAAAGTTCTGCGTACCTCCTACAGGCAACAGATAGTCCATAGAAATGCAAATGAAAGTGTTTTACTTTAGCTTCATACTTGATTTCTACGCATTTTGGTCTTAAATTACACAGACGTGTAATGCTGAGCTGCTGGTGTCAGGGTCGAGGTCTAAACTTGAGAATTCTTAGCACCAAGTGACTTGGCTCGTAATTTTCCATTTATTTACAAAGTATTGTATTTTCTCTTATTTCAGGTTGTTGACTCCGGAAGAGTTGAAAACTAATTAGAGTTCAAGAGAAGCCCGGATCACGTTCTGAACACCAAAGTTTGATATAGAAAGTGAAAGTGGTTGACCAACCCAAGGTCGGAACTAAGGACCTGAGTAATAGAGACGTATGATTATGATGAGACCATGGGCTTACACCTGTCTCCAACTTCATAGACCCACTCTGTCCTCGCATCTTCCTTCTTCGTGTGCTCAGCTTCCTTCGTACCAATAGTTCCGCTTCATGTACGGACTACAGGGACTGGACTGCTAGAAAATTCTGGACCACGGAAGGCAATGTCCCGACTGTAACTCAACCATTTACTTACCCAACTCTCCAAAGACTCGTGTGACACCTTTTCTGAGTGAACTTACTTCAAATTTCTACGTGTGTGCCGAGTGATCCTCATCCTCAGTGAGTCCAAGCTTTGATAATAGACCTGAGGTCGTGGAAATTGTCAGGTGTTGTCTAATTTCTCATGTGTTAGCCATTGCTGCGTGGAGTAGACTTAAGACTTAACTGTGGCTCAATTTAAATTTCTAGAAAAAATAACGATTTAAAATTCGAGAAAAAATTAAAACAAAAATAGAAAGTCGACCAAAAATGACCGAGAGCTTCTAGAAATAAATGTTTTCCGGGTTGTGTATATTTTTTGTAGCTTCTACAATCCAATTTCTAAAAATTTAATAAGCCCCAATTGTTAACGAAATATATTAAAGTAATTTTATCCTATGGAATTTAAAAAATGATCGGTTATTCGGAGAGGTCGAACACTTTCAACTTGCCTAGGTTACAAAGTCATGGAAAATTCTAGTGACGATTAAATCCTATCACAACAGTGGGATTTAATGGGATTTTAAGTTATTGGAATTTAAAGGGATTTAATAATTACAAGTGTCACGTGTCTAAATTAATATCATATCCCCCAATGGGATTTAATCAGAAAATCTATTTTCACTTCGATTAAATCCCATCTTTCCTATTCTCCTCATTAAATCACAGTGACGTTAAATCCCGGGCAGTGACTCTGCACGATCTAAACAAATTCAATAAATCCTCTGTACCATTGCACTTTGCTCTGTAGAAACGTGTATCACACATGCAAAGGATTATAACTTGATATAGTACTTACTTATTGCAATCGGCAAATGACAGTGTGAGGTTAAAGCTATCGATGATGTCATTTGGCTGATATGGCATCTTCTAGTCCTGGATGCAAGGCTATCGTATATGTTTCTTCATTCTATAGTTGAGCTAGTAGTGCAAGCAGAAGTGGCAACACACGCCAGATAATTTCTCTTCTTAGACAATACTCTCGTAAACTTCCCTTTCATTGACATTTTGACTAACAATGAGAAATTAAACCTGAAACCTGAACGTAAAAGTTTCTAAATTTTCTGTTTATATCTGAAATTAGAAATCCTTAATGGAAGGCCAGGAGAAGAAATCCTGGAACCCAGCTAACTCCGCCATGAAGGCGACCCACTTGGTCTTGAACCGTGATTCCCTCCAAAGTGTAATTAATAAAAGTCATAGTCAGACGACCAAATCAAGTCGATGGAGATGGAGAGCAGGCATATTCTACCTCTGGCTCTTCCTGTACCTGACTCTACCACCCCCTACAGCAGCTTCCGACAATGACTGGTCCCAGAAATGTCCCGAGTCCTGCACTTGTAAATGGATTCATGGAAAACGAACAGCGGAATGTCGAGATTCAGGATTCACAACCATTCCTACAGGCCTGAGTGAGGAAGTTCAAGTTCTAGACCTCAACGGTAACCGCATATCCTCCCTCACCAAGGACATTTTCAAACAGGCCGGCCTCATTAATCTGAACAAGATATTTCTCAAAAACTGCCAAATTGAACGAATTGATCGAGATGCATTTCGAGATCTCAGAATCCTCATTGAATTGGATATGAGTGAGAATAATATACGGACGTTGCAGATGGAAGGGTTCGAGACGAATGAGAGACTTCGTGAACTTCAGCTGAATAACAATCCATTGAACAAGTTGAGCGGGATTGAGTTCCCACCCCTCCTCCACCTTTCCAAAATTGGACTCAAAAACTGTCAACTCTCCGAATTTAGTAAGAAGACTTTTGACAAGCTCCTCAATTTGGAACAACTGGACTTGAGTGGGAATAAGTTTCGGTATTTGTCTGAGGATCTGCTACAACCTTTGAAGAAATTGAAGGCTCTGGATCTTCGAGACAATCCTTGGCGTTGTGACTGTCGACTCAAGAGTTTTCGTGAATGGGCCTTCACGAATAAGTTACTTCAAGCAGGCACGAAGTGTGCTGAGCCTGGCCCAGTAGCCAACTTTGAGTGGAACGCCCTGCTTTCTTCCAATTTTGCCTGTGCACCTGAAATTGTGAATTTACAAGTGAATGGACAGCCGACGGAAGTGGCCATAGTGGGAGACGTGAAGGAAATTACGCTCGAGTGCTTGGTTAAAGCCAACCCGCCCGCAGAAGTCCGTTGGGTCCGGGACAACGTGTCTGTAACAAATGCTACAGCCTCGGCTCAAGGGAAGGCCTACTACGTGCATATCAGTGGGGAGTTTGAGAGATGGGTCAATCTTACTATTCTCAACTCTCATCCTGTCGACGGTGGAGAGTATACCTGTGTTGGAGAAAATAAGGGTAAGTTTAGGTTACTTGAGTCCATAATTCGGTTTTCCGCTTCATGTTCCATTATTGCTCTTGTCCGCGATGCACTTGTGCCGCTGCTCTTTTGTGTAAAGTGCAATGCTCCGAGGCTGAGGAGCACAAAGCTTTTCCTGCTTAATGCATCTCATTCTTTATGACTTTGAACTTTCAAGTCCGTAATTGAATTCTTGGTGAAAGGTTAGGTAAATCTAATACATATACACGAAACAAGTGTAAAGAATTAATGAGTATGCAAATTTGCATGATATATGTTTTCCACGGCCTTTACTACATATATCGAGCTAGGGTCGACTATGAAAATGCACTTTGCAGTTCATTAAGGTTTAAGGTTATTGATTCATTCGAAAGCAGAAGCATCCATGCATTCTTGCTCCTGGTTTCGAGGTCAATATACTTTACTTGACTCTTTTAAACAAAAAGCTTTGCCAATATGTTACTGCCCTTGGCCAAGCTGAAGTAGCGGGTTCCAGTCCAGTGTCCCTTAAGCAAACAACGTTAAATAGTTTATGTAACCACCTCAGAGAAATACATAGCGGCCTGGTGAAGCGTATGAATGAAGCGAACCAGAAACCAAGAAGAAGTCCTATTTCTACTAGGCCGTCAGAATTCTGCACTGGTTGAGCTTGATACACTGGCGTACAAGCAGTTCCACCTTGCATCGTACATCGATTCCACGCGCGCAAAGCTGAATTATTGCATTCCCTGTGGTTGTCGTTAAGTATTACCTAGTGCAAATATAACTGTTCAGATAGCTATTCATCTGCTTCAAAGTGACTTACAATGCGACGTTATCACCAGAGTCAGAAAACGGCGTTGAATGTGTTTTGAACAAGCGAACCGACTTAATTTGCTCCGATGCTAACTTGTCTAATTTAAGCTGAACCAACCAATTCGAACAACTCATTACTACAGTGAGATAAGACTAGGTTGGTTTTTTTTTGCGACCTATAGCGCAAATCTTCGAAATTCATGTAACAAAACAAAATAGCCTATGGCCTTAGTATTTCACAAGCAAGCCTAACCTACAACCTTACCCATCCAATACTGCACTGAATATTTTGGAGGAAAGAATATGGCAAGTTGGGTTGAGCCCACTTGACGTATTTCTTACTCTACCAATATGTGTAAATTTCTCTTAATTTTGTATTCCGCATTTTGGCGTTTTTATTTAGTCATGCTTGGATAAATTGAATTATTCTGAATTCCCCCTTTTATGAAACTTTCTGGGCAGTAATCATTTTCGAGCTCGGTTGTAGTCAGTATATCGTAATCTATGGTCGCAGCAGACAAGGACTATGATATCCTAGCTTGTAGCCTATAAACTATGGAGCACAAGTACTCAAATTCTGACATGTTCACAGGAGGTATGGTTGAGAAGAACGTGACGTTGAACTTCCAAGAGGTGCCTGCTGGAGCTGGGGTTGGGACGGGCATGGGAAGTGACCCCGGAGGTTACCACAATCGATCCTGGGTCTGGATTCTCATTGCGACCATTGCTGGCGGAGCCATCCTCATCATTGTCATTCTTCTCGTCTGCTTCTACTCGAGACGTCGACGGACGAGCAAGTCGTCCCGATCCCTCGATCTCAAGGTAACACAGCTTCCTCCAATTCTCTCACAAACTAATACCCAAATTAATCCCAAACACACTGTCCAAACCAATTCCCTTCTTTTGTTTTCACTTCTATATTCCTCCTATTCTCAATTGTACGGAGTGGAGCAAGAGGCTCATGGGCAATATCCTTTCTTCTTCCAAGCTTTCTGATTTCTTCATGCCTTATTACATGGACATAGTAAATTACTTTGATTCCTTTTTGTTTTGCCACTAAGCCAAATCTTCGACTCAGGCTTTCGTTTCAAATTGAGCGAAACGCGTATTGATATAGAGCAGGTTTGGTGCAGTGTTGCCGGTTCTTGCTATAGGTTTTATCTGCGAGTAGTCAGTCAGCCTAGAGATGTCAAGATTCAATTTAAACAGTGAAATATTTTGTAAAATCGAACGTCGAAAGCCTATCAAATTTGGTTTCTTGAAAATATTGTAGTACTCCCTAAAATTGAATTTAATGATATCACATTAATAATTAATTTCGATTTTAAAAATAAGAGAAGAAGATCTTGATATATAACTTTAAACACCTACATCTGGCATCTGCCAACGTCGCACACTGTTAACGACTTTCTCCTGTTAGCGCTTTTCACTGATCAATTCTAGGGTATCGCCGTAATCTGATTCGTAGAAACAGATAAGCTCCAATCTGATTGACCGTGCCATAATAATAGGTCCGTTCAACTTTCGTCTTAGTCCTGATTTAGAGATGAATTCGAGGCCCAGCCCAATCTCAAATCAATTTTTAATCCACTACCCTGCCATAACACTAACCTGATCCCATTTTTGGGGAGAGAAAGGCGAAGGAGACCGTTACCATTCAGAATAACATCCTGCCTGCTGCAGGGAAACAAACTTTTTTTTTTAATTTAATAATATGAGGATCCCCGTATGATGATAACGGGTTCTCTGGGTTCCATACGTGGCTTCTCTCTGTTCCCAACTTCTTGATTTATTTCATTTGGTTGAATCTAGGTTAGTCTCCTCTCATAATACTTTTATTTTACTAGCCAACTGTCCACTTTCCCTCCTTCCATTCTGCCGCATGCATGAACAGGGAAATAAAATTAGTATTTGGAAGAGTGTACGCTCCTCCCCAGACTTAATGCATTGCATACGGCTCCCGCCTTCTGTCTGCTTCTACATAGTCTCCCTGCATGCTGCATGATGATGTGGTCCCTAATTGCTACTTAAAACTCATTTCTTCCCTCCAGCCTAATCAGCCTTTCTCTTAGACCGTTTCATTGTCAGCTACTAGGCTTTTTTTAAATCAGGAACTTGAAGGTGCGTGCAAGATTCGATGTGAAAGTGTACCTTTCAAATTGATCCAAAAGACCAATATAGAGCATCCTGTCATTGCAATAATGCGTTCTTAGCGTATTTAATCGTATTCAAAATTACGAAATTGACAAAGACTGTCCAAATTAACGAACTCTGTAAGTATATCTCCCACAATCTGAACACGCATTGGTCATTGGTCGAATTAACTTAATGAAAGTGATGATTTCCACGTAAGCGGGTCACGTAAACCCGTTTCCAGCTATTTTCTACCGCCAACCGCTACCTCCTAATCCTCTTGTCGCACGTTAATATGAAACTATCGTAAAATATCAGCAAAAAAAGTGTATTTCTTTGTAAAAAAATCTGCCTTGCAATTTAATAATAGTTAATTCGAATTAGAAATAATTATATACCAAAGTGCTTACTTTTATCCAGCTTTTGACTGGGGTTTGTTTGAACAACCGCAATGGTTCTCCGATGATTTGTAATAATGTTTGTTAGAATTTAGTAATGTTTTTATTAAGTAGTTGGCGATTTTTCCCTGGAAATCTAATGTTCTTGCGAAGTGCTTACATTGTATGCCTAAAGTACGGCAGTATCAATCTGTATCAGTACTGTGATATTTGATTTGAAAATGTTTTCTAGCTTCTAGTGATAATCAACGATTTATTTTACGTCGATTGGAGTTTGATTAGGTTTGTGGAAGAAATGCTTCTTTGGCAAGGTTTTTCTTGCATATGGAACTGTTTGCGGCAATGATTATTTGAACTCGATTTCTTTGGTCGATTGTCGATTTCAAGTACTCAATAAGTCCGAATTATGTACTGGCAAAAACAGGATTGTAAAAGCGAATTCTTTGGCGATATGTACCGAAGCAGAGAGAACAATTCAGGTTTTGAATGCTTCCTACTAAAAAAAATGTGTGGTGAATAAGTGAATTCCACGAATATTTGGAGCGTTGAGTCGGTTAAAGAAAAACAATAAATACAATTTCGTTAAATCAAGGTTTCGCCAATACACAACTCACCACTGTCACGTGTTTTCTTTCTGTCAATTGAGGGATGAATTCTGCTTAGGATCCAAAGACGCGTTGCTTTGAATAAGCCTACGTAAGTAGTAAAATAGCGTGATATCCTACCAAACTACGAGCCTAGTGTGCCCTGTACTCGTCTTTTTGTCCTGGTTTCCTGATTAGATCTTGATTGTTACATGAGAGAAGCGAGGGAAGAGTCAAGTGGTATTACTAGGCCTGATTAGACTGATACGGTCCGATCTTCATCCAAAGTGCATAATGTTTGAAGAAGCCCAGATTCCACATAAGAGCACTGTCCTTCTCAACCTCAACTCACTTATATTTTATATTGCTTCATACAATAAGAGCTGAACAGACAGACCGCAGGAGCTTCTGACTTTCACTTCCCTTTGATTTCCTTTGTAAAGCTTAGAGCTTAACACTTTGTAATTTCATTATCCTCACTTTATCCGATGCAGTCAGTCTGAAGGCTTCATGTCATATTTGTTGCTGAAACACACTGGAATTTAGGATTACAGAGCATATTCACTATTCACCTCAGTGAAGAGTAAAGAACCACACGTCTCTCATCCTCACGTGTGTAGAGATGCGTGTTTCTGACTGGTCTCAAACAAAACTATTTAAAGCAAGTCCAATTTCTCTCAAAACTTTAATTAAAAGTGAAAAGAAAACTTGAAATAATAGTCAAACTTAGTAAAAAGTCCGTCTTTAATGAGTTACTTTTGAGGGGAAGTGAGTTGATTGAAAATTCTTAACCTCACCGCCACCGCCACGACCCAAGCCCGCCCAACTCAGTCTGATGTTCAGTAGCACACCTAACAGTTTGTTGAGATGCACTTTGTACCCATACCCGACAGACTCGAGCCTTGGGAGATCAAACATCCTGACCATGTGTTAGATCTCCATTTTCTCCTGGAATTGGGAAAGGTATGAGAACTGGACTTTCGTTTGATTAAATTTTTTATTCTGGAACAGAAATGGAGAGAAAGTCCGGAGAAAGTTTTTTTTTGTTTTGTTGTCAGAAACAGGAAAAGGCTTTAAAAAAATGAGCACTTTTTTCCCCCTCAGTTTGGAATTCTAGGAAACAGAAAAGTTTTTAAATGTAGAAAAGAAATTCCTGAACAGTAGCTGGGGTAAAAGTAGTAATCAAAAGGAAAAGTGCGACTATAGCTTGAAGTCTGGGCAGGATTAGTAGGTCAAACTCATTACAGCCTTAGACCTCTGTAGTGTAGTGTGTCAGACCGTAACAGACGCATGATATCCTATGCCATGCCAGGCAAGGAGGCATCAATGAATTGAGACTACAGTAGTATGATTATTTGGATTCGGTTCAACTCAACTGGAGAACAGGCTTGGGTCTTTGATCTGTAGGGAAAGTAGGTAATCGGAGAGTTTGAGCATTTGAAGGCCTTTGTTGTGGCTTCTCGGCTTACATCATCATCCATCCTGGTAGCAGTGTGGAAAGTACCTTTCACCCCGACATGACATTAAATGACATGGGCCATAAGCCGCCCTGCTCAACCATAATCCCAATCCTCACTCTTTTCCCCTTAATTAATTTAATTAATCCAACTTCTCACACCTTCTACTCCGAACAGGAAAATTAGAACATGACTTTGGCAGAATTTAATTTCGGAATGGGCGGGTACGTGCGTGTGTTTGGAATTCCCTTAAAGTCATGTCCCTTTTTCATTCTGGTTTGAAATAACGTGGCACAAGGCTATAGTGGATTTTAAATTATGAAGAATTTAGGTGGAGCTTTGGGTGGAACGAGGCCATGCCAAAAGGATTGTTGGCAAAAGAGCGGATCAACTTGTCCAGGCGAGTCTAGACATGATGCTTCTTACAATATACCTTCAACTTGCATAAGCTGTTCCATGTCTGAAGGACACAACGAAAAAGGCGGATTATTTGACAGATCCTTGTTTGAAGCCACCAAGTCTTATCCTGTCCCTTCATTACCAAGGCTAGGCATGTAGGTTCCATATTCCAAATAAATCTAGAGTTAATGCAATTTTTTAAATAATTGGACAAACTAAAATTGACTTACTTTAATCGTATTTCCGTTTATTTAATTTTTATTTAGTAGAAAAAGCCATGAGAGCTACTTAAAAAAATTGATAATTCATTGCTTAAATTAAAAATCCAGAGTTTTAAAAACATGGCGGACAATTCCATAGATATAAGAATATAACATTATAATATAGCATAATATAACATAATATAACATTGTTACATTCTTATATCTATGGACAACTCTTGAACACATCAACAAAATTCTGTAAACTAGTTTTTCAACTTAAAAATTTCCTTAAAGAATTCAAGAAAAATCAAATCAAATTGCTTTTAATCTCAGCTATACAGCGACTAATGGTCATGATTCCTGTAACCTTAAGTGAATCGAGCACAATTTTTAATTTACAGTTGGCATTTTGTCTTCCATAATTTGTGGACACTTAAAGTACAACTGATGTATGACAAACTTGAGGAAAAATCGGCAAATTCAAGCTGTTCAAATTCAAACCTAATTGAACTCAGTTTATTCTTTGTCCACCTAATTCTGCAAATTATATATCAGTTATTTATGAAGTTTTTGCTTCTAGAGAAAATTGCTACCTACGTAGATCTAGCCTAATGACGTAGTATAGGTGACGCACAATAAACGGCTTAAAAATTAAATAATTCATGAATTACTTAGCAACAAACAATAGTGGCATTTGTGTGTGTTGACTGCTGAGCACCAAACCCTGTTTCCTCCATCTACGTCTGTAGTTTAGAGGACAGATTGTGTGCTAGGATCCTGGTAGAGAAAGATAGGGACAAGTCCAACGAAGTGAAAGGTAATGCGGAGGGGCGTCTAGTAGACACAAAAGGTTCTTCCGTTTAACGATCCAGGAGGATCCTGGCATCTCGAGCCCATTTTCATGTTCTGTATTGTTCTCTTCATTGTCCTTCCAATCTCAATCTCGAGGCAGAGGAATGCATGAGATTTTATTTAATTTGAGTCCACTATCTCCATTATTACTTTCCTCAGCAGCCTTAGCCCTTTTGTTCACCATATTTCTAATTTTATGCTCTCAAGTTTACATGCATACATACACCAAGTATGGGTTCTTCAGGAATTTCTCATTTCCGAAGTTGGACCAGACCAGGTTAATGCTTTCTTCATTTTCCATTTTAAAATCTGAACTCCTTTAGTATTCCCTGTAGATACTATTAAGACCAGGAGAAGGAATCAATGTATAGAGTCATCACTGGAAAGCCTTACTTAGTCCAAACACAAAGAGGGAAGGATAACAAAGGAAAGCAATATTTAGGAAAAACATTAGTGTGTCATTTTGGTGGTACCAGCAACAGGAACAGAAGTAGCAGTAGACGAAGCACATCTGCGTGGAGAAGCAATACTGTAGCTTGTCTTCCATTCTCCGCTTGTTGGGCGGGTTTTGGCCTTCTGTGGCTTGGCTTTGTGGACTTGTCCTTTAAGTTTTAATAAAATAATAACGCTTTTGAGTCTGAGATGAAGAATGATGCGTTTTTGGTATATAGAGAATACAAGGCTCCCACATATACCAGCCCTCCTCGTTCACTCAGCTTAGCTGGGGAAAGCGAGGAGAAAGCATTTATATTTTAGGAAAGACATGAATATCTAAGTATACAAACAGTGTACAATTTGTATGTGGGATGTGTGTTGAGCTCCAATGAATACAGAGACTGACTATATTTCATAAAATGTGGATCAGTCAGGAGTGAGAGGTGTTGGATGTTGGCTCGTTGGCTAATTTTCCTTCATCCACGCCATGTCCTGGCTCCATGTCTCTTCCTACTCGCCTCCTTTGTGGTCGAAGGCCTGCTGCTGTTTCATTTCAGATCCGTGTCTAAAGCCTTCATAATGCTTATCACTCATTAATGCCCTCATACAATATGCCAAGACCCGAGTTCTAGCACTCTGCCCGCCTAAACGACGGCTTCAGTTTGATCTTCGCTATTTTGAATCTGGACTGTTTAGAGAGAAAGTAGTAAAGTCAACGCGAGGTGCATTTAGAACAAGCCAGAATCTAGGTACAATATTGGTACTGCTGTCGTGACTCTTATTTAATGCATCCATGAATGAGTATTGTTAGCGTTTCGATTGCAAATACCGATACTTTTAATTTAAAATGCAGATTCTAAAATTGTTTACAAATCATGCGAGCATTTCAAATCAAAATACATAGTCTCGGAATACAGCACAATGTTCCTGAGCCAAATTTAATCTTAGAGCGTGTATAAGAAAATGGATATGACATGGCATGTGGTGGGCATTTGTAAGGAAACCAATTTTAAATTGAAATATAGCGCTTAAAATGATCCAAATATGCACAAAAATACGCATCAAAGCACAATTTCTATTTTCTGTTCTAAAGTGCACTTCTAAAATCCGATATACGCAAATTGCCTTGCATCAAATAAAACCTAGTCACCCAACATGCAAATCCAAAAACAAATTGCTGAATATTGAAACACATCTCATAAAAATCGAGTTTTGAAAATCTGCAAAATTCCAAAATCAAAGTAAATTCAAGAACTGTAAAGCCGCAAAATTGTTAAAATATTCTGTAAAAGTGCAAAAGGCATTTTCAAAAACATCAGAACATGCATTAAAAACATTATAATATGCAAATGTGCACTTAAACCTCGAAATATGCACAAAAAAGTATGTACTTAAAATATTTTGGCTATTGTAACCACACGCCTGTTTGAATCGTTGAAATCATAAGTTATAAATTTACAATGAGGTACTGAAAAATAGAATTGAAGGAAGTCCCCAAATGGAAATATCGAGTAAAACGAGTGGAACATTTTCTGCCTGGTGCTGAAACAACTTTCCCTGGTGACCGCAGCACTGCTGATTTGGGGTTGTCATACTGTCTCCGCACTTAGCTAGGCCGACGCTCGCTCTCAGTATAAGGACGAGAGTTGGATCAGGTTTATATTAAGTTAGATCTTAGATCTCGAACTTCAATATTTTGAAGTTTCGCAATATGAAGTTTAATATTATAAAATATTAAATACAAACAAGGTTCGTTCCAAGAAATGTTCAAAAAGTTTATCGCCAAAGTTCCTAAGAATTTCTCGGTACATTCCTTTGAAGGATACGCGTTGTTAGAGACTAGTGAGGTGTTAGATGTTGACCAGGCTTTGAAAAAATAGGTAAACAAGTCATGCACCAAAGTATAAACACGTTTTTTATGTTGTACAGTTGTACGCATAAGTTGTGTATCCCTCAGGGGGTCAGTCAAGAGCAGGACCTTCACCTCAACTTCCCACAGTAACAAGGTTTCCACGAAACTAGTTTTGTTTTTGTAAGCTATCGAATTCAGAGCCTCAGACGCATGGACTCGACAGAATTTGGATTGAATAGAAACTCGCATAAAATCCACACGCTAGAGAGTCATAATCAAGAATTTCATTTCATGAATTCCGTGGTTACTGTTATTATGACGGGGTCAGTGTCTGATAAAGTAGAAAATTGAAAGTTAAGGAGACAGACAGACAGGAGGTGGGCGGGCATGTGGATCTGGACTCTTTCCGAATCTGAACTTCCGTGTGTTTCCAGTCGACTCAAAGCAGCTGACAAGATAATGAAACCGAAACTTTGATCGATGAAGAGAATATTATTATGTGTATGCATTGAACTGGAAGCCTTTGACATGGACCTGGAGAGAAAAAGCAACATGCGATCCTAATCTATCTCCCAAATAACCCAGCCAGAGCTTAGCATGCTAACCCTGCCTTTCACTCCTCTTTCAATTCACCCAAGAAAAGTACAACTAACCACCGACCACCACCTCCCACTGCTACGTTCCGTTGAGTATTAGACACCTCCTGCCATTTATTAAGGAGACCCAGGAGAAAGTCCCTTGAACCTTTGTCATGTTCTCCACAGATTTGAGACAAGTCTTGAGGAAATTCCGACTTATCTTCCGATTCAGTTATGGAGTGGATTCTGAACTCTTTCCTCCCGGCTCATTTCACTAATGCACTGCATTATGCAGAACAGAAATTGCATTATCAATCTTGAGACCTGACTCCGAATTTCCTTTCCTATTCACTCTAATGTCACTTGAGCCTCGAGTCGATGTTCGAACCACTTTCAATGTGCGTGAACGTAGAATCTGCGTCTTCTGATCTACTAAATATATAATTGGTCATTCTCTGACTCCATAATAGTGACGTTTGAGGTGTTTTCTTAAATACAGGGTGGACATTCCGTTCCTCTGCAGCATAATTTCTGCAGCAAAGGTCAAAAATTAATAAATTCAATTCAACCTAAACAATTGAACATACTATCTTCTCATAATCATAACACATTAAATGTCTTTTTTTGAATTACAATTAGGCTTAATCTTAATAAAAATGCGTTAAACATTTTGATCACCAGATGCCAGATTTTGTGGTAAATTTTGCCAGATGTCTTGAAAAACTCTGCCAGATTTTACGGTTTTTACATGATTTAAATATATGAATATTTGCCAGACATGCACTATAATGAAGGTTCTATAAAAAATCAAATTACGTTTAAAATTAACAACGATAATTTAAGAAAACCTGCCTGACGGCACCTTGCGACCAAAAGGATACAGAAGACGCACACATGACGACGCACTAGACTAAGAACCGGATGTGCTAGACGACGTGCTAGACGACGTGCTAGACGACGTGCTAGACGACGTGCTAGACGACGCTCTAGACATAGACGTAACACGTAAAAGTTTCCTATTGAACATAGACATACTATTGAACTAATGATATCAAACGGATATAACTGGTGAACTGATGAAGCAAATGTTAATTTGACAAACTAGATGATAAATTGTGAACCATTTTATAAGGGATGTATTCGAATCTGTATTAAAAAGTGGACTAAATATGAAGCCAACGTATAAAGTGAACTAACGAAGCAGATGTTAATGTAAAAACTAGCTGATAACTTGTGACCCATTTCATTTAAGCTATATGTGATTCTAAAGTATAAAGCGGATTAAACATAAAGTCCACCTTCCAAGTGAGCTGAAGCAGTTGTTAATTTAACAAACTGGCTGGTATTTTGTGAACCATTTCAAATAGCCATATCTGAATCCGAATTAAAACATGTGTATAGAAGTGAAACTGAGTTACCATGCGAACGGATGAAGCAAATGCTACTGTGACATTCTTGATGATAATTTGTGAAGCAATTTATATAGGCTCTATGTGAATCCGAATTAAAATTTTGTACTTCCTTTATAAACTCATTTACGCTCATTTATATTTCAAACAAGGCCTCTTTTTCAAAACCCATAACCGCTTCCATGTTGTTGTCAAACAAAGAGCAAGATTTGTAAGTAAAACCGTTATATCTGATAATCGTCATCATATTTGCTTTTTTTTGCTTCTATATAAATGGGTTAGAAATTTCTAAAACTTCTTCTGACTATTCTGGGAGACACAGTTTGCAAAAGTTCGCACGGTTTTTAACCCAGTTTACATATAGAAGCCCGGCTGCTAAGCTGAAGCAGTTAAGCTTCCGTTGATACGATATTACATACGTGATTTACGTTGCGCTTCCGTAAAATGTCTGACAGACGGACAGACAGACAGGGCCATCCCATAAGACCTTTTGGTCTAACAACGACGAAAAATGATAATAGCTTTAGTTAAGTGTATATTTCTCTACAAAATTCTCAGTGTCGATAGGACCGTTCATGTCCACATCAGTTCTATGACAATGTTTGAATTCTTTAGTGAAAAAATAACCTATTAAATCCTATCAAAACTATTTTTTTAAACGGTAAATCTCCATCTAGCGGTTGAAACTGTAAATAAATTTAATTTAAAAGTCCGCACTTATTCTGATTATGATTTATGATGCAGAGGGTGGACACAGGTATCCTTACAACCCGTCATATGGTATAAACATTGAAGTAGGAATTCTCCGTTAAGTTTGATTGAATATTGGAGTAGAATGGTTGGGCGTAGCCAAAGTAGTTTGAGAATAACGATAATTTCTTATTGTACTTGATACAAACAGAATGGATCGACTTGTGGTTGCGGTTCTATTTACTGTTAAAGAGCGCGCAATGTCTGATTTGGATGACTAAGTGTAAAGCAGAACAAAGGTTCCACTTTTGATTAGTTTGACAAAGTGTATTTTGTTTATTGCATTTGTTTGGACCAAGTTTAGAAAACCATTACAGAACTGGAGCTAATTGCCTGAGAACCCGAATGATTTTTATCACTATGTTTTGTTCCCTTTTTATTGTTTTGAATGCAACTCAAGAATTTTGCTTCTTGGAAACCAAGCTTCATTTACTTAACATTATTATTCCCTGGATGCGGATGTTCCTTGGTTGCTGGAATGCTGGACCGAAGCATGGAAAACCCCCCATTCCTCCCACCCACCCCAAACCTAAAGAGCTTTGAGTGTAGTGAGGAGCAAACTTGAAGGAGGTGGAGAAAGTAGAGAGAAAGGAGTTAATTCGGAAACAACTTTGTTTTTCCCACAAGTTCTATTCAATTATTTTGATTTTGGTTTGTTCCTCCTCCCCCTCGACCACTACTTGTTCCATCTGTCCCCATTCAATTTCCTGATTGGGACAAAACTTGAACTTGTTGCAGACTGAGGGGAAGCTTAATGGGTCCGTGGCTGGGTACACGGAGTGTCCAGTTCAGCAGCAGAGTCAAGGGGGCAAGGGGGATGGTGGTGGAGTCAAGGCCCATGACCAGCAGTCCCAGGACCATCCCCTTCATCATCACCATCATCAAAATGTGATTTCCGTCAACCCACCTCCGCCCACCTGTCTTCTCAGCAGTGCGGGTGGGACGCAGTACTGTAGCTACCCCTGTTCCGCCGGCTCTCTCGCCAACATGAGCATCGTCTCCCGTCATCCCCGTGTGGACGGCTATGAGGGTTTGGCCCAAACGGAGTTTGAACTCTCTGACCTCCTGCCTTCCCACCAAGCCCAAACCCACACGTACCAAAACCCATATTCCCTCCCACCCAATCTCTACACGTACCATGCTCCGCATCAGTCTCCTCACTACGTGCCTCATCCCCAATCCCTGTCCATGACGCCCAACTGCTGCAATCCTGCAGCTCCTTCCGGACTCCCACCCCCTCCCGGCCCAGGCGGCATGAGTTATACGATGAAACAGGGAACGGGTTCACCCGCCAACTCGGTCCCACATGTTCCGGTCCACACCTTCTCCACCCTCCCACCCCCACCCAGTTTCGTGAACACTCAGTCCACACAGACAACGGCCACTACGACCAGAGTTCTTCAGCACGCTCCCTACAATTACAATTACGACTATGACTGCTCGGACATGAGTCAGTTCTGAAGGCCAGGCGTGTGATTTAATGAGATAACAAAGAAAATCCATCACTAGATTTTATTATTTACCAGAACCGTGATTTTCTATAAATCTGATCTCTGATGACTTGGCAGAGTGTTTGTGGGAAGAAAGTACCTTTATCTTGATGTTCGTGTACAAGTCCTAGTTTCTATTCATAATCTAATCACAATTGCAATATCTACACGTTTTAAAGAAAATATATGACCCTTTTCCGTAATTAGATCCCCTTGTGACTGGCTGAGCTCTGTAATTTTTGCCAAATATCTTATTTTGAGCTGTTCCACATGGGCTGAAGTGTAAACCTACGAGAAATATGTAAATTATATAATGTTTTCCTATTGTCTGCTAGATAGTTAGTCCTAGTTGGGTAGATTCTAGTTATGGTACAGTGGAGCGAGAGAATGTGATGTTCGTGTATTGGAATTGATTGGGATGTTCAGTTGTAAGCGTTAAGGGTGGGATTTCTGTTTCTTGTGTTCTTGACGGAGAGGCTTTAGTTATCGAGTACATTAATTGGGAAGCAAGGAATTAGGGCACGACGGGCTTGTTAGGACCTACTACGTCCATATACGTATGTTGCGAATACTCGTACGTCTATGTTACGTCGTATTTAGAAAAAACATGAATTTTTTAAGAACGAGTTTTTTTTTGCAATGTGGTGGCCAGAATTTTTGACGACACGCTAACTATACAAATACGAATACGCATTCATCAGAGTGTATAGTGAATAATTTCAATTTTCTGCGGAAATGCGGTCAATTCGAATGTTTCACGATAATTACAGAAAAGAAACCAAGTTTGTTTCCGACGGCCTCAATATCATTGCATTTTCTCCTCTACAAATAAGGCCTCAACGTGTGATCCGATTTTATTTTTTAAATGCTTACATTTATTGTAGCTGACCCAAAAATAAACGGGCTGACAGGAAAATATCTTGGACAGCTGACGGAAAAATAAATCGGAGGGCTGACGAAGTTAATGTTTTCTAGACTTATTACGCTTAAGCCTAACTTAACCGAAAGTAATGTAACTCTGCTCAGATGGCTCTGCTAAACCTAACCTAACCTCACCAAAATGGATATAACTCACCCAAATGATCACAAAATTCATTGCTAACCAATTTATATTCCGTCAGCCCTTACATTTTTTGGTCAGATTCTATTAACCTGTTTTTAAACGAGAACTATTTTCGGCGACACCTTAACATATCCGGATACTGTGCTCCTTGAGCTAAGGGGTTCCTGATTCCTTGCTTACCTAATTACGTGCAGGTTCGCTGTTCCACCAAACCGTGCAGATCCGTATCATAAATAATAATGATGGAATGGAAATCCCTACTTCTATATATTTCCCTATATTCTCTCCCGCCTATTATGACTACTAATGAATAGACCCGTGCTGAAGTCCTGTCTCAAATGCGATCTCCATATTATTAACTTGTATATCAAAATCAAACCGAGAAAGAGCGTGTAATTGCTTTTGTATAACTAACATATTCTACTCTACTCCGCTTCCTTCTACTTTTTTGGGGATCAGAAGAGGTGCGTTCAAGTGTTTTGACTTCGCACAGTGACTAATATGTAGGATTTTAATTAGAAACAAGTTATGCTATGATACATACTACAGAAAGTGTACTATATAGTTACGTGGAATATATCTCTAACGAAATGTTGACAAGTTTGTTTTTGGGGACAATATCTGGGGAATATGTCCACTACTACTCGAGCATTATGACGGGATTTGCTTTGAACTTGAGCTCTTTCTTGTGTGTACGAATAAAATGAAGAATGGGGATGTTTCCCATGACTAAATAACCTGAGTGTACCAGTTTTCCTCTTTCTTCTTCAGCTTTTGAGCTATCTCTTTTGTATGTAGGATTTGTGTGTGTACTTTCCTCTGCACAGACTTCCTCTTGTTTGTCCCAACGTAGTCTAAATCTCTCATCAAGTAATTTTCCGATGCTTCGGGCCTAATCGTCGTTACAAGCTTGGAACTCATCATCACGGTATGACTCTAATTATGTATTACGTCCAACTCCCTCCAAGCTTCTCTTTCTCCTAACGTTAAGCCTCCTTTGCTCTCTACTTTCTCCGCTGCTCCGAGGAGTGTTGTGTCTTGGGAACACGCTCGCCTTCTTCCCCATCCCTTATCTTTAATCCTGTAGCAGTGGCCCATGGCACCTACACGAACGTACGAGTCTACTTTTCAGCTGTTCTTCTTCATTAACCTTAACCTAGTACCATTGAAGGGTTGGTTCAGTCAAAACTTTCTAGCTTTTCTTTGAACGGATGAGACATATTATGAGAAAATGAACCAATTAATGAACAATATCAAGTGTTAATGGCCGATATGAAATTTCTGAGAGGTGAAAAATGCTGAATTAGAAAAACGAGGATGAGATATTGTAGACCATAGTTTACATTAATATAACCCTTGAAAGCTGCTGATTTTATACGCTGGTTCGTTTGTAACTAATGTAGTGACGGAGAAAAAACGGGATCAATCTCAACCTTCCTTGCAGAATTTCTTTCCTTTTTAAATGGCATTTGTAGAATTCAAAAACTAAAGTCACTAATTCTAAACTACAGAATTATTCACAATACTCTCGCGCTACACGAATGTGTGAGGGTTTCACTATCGTTTAATTTGATACATAGGAAATTATCATAATCGGAAATAACGAAAAACTGTTTTGGATTGTAAAATACATTTTTTTTTGAAGTTTTGAATGTGCATAGATTGTTTTATACCTAAAAGGTCGCCTATTTCAAGCTAACATAACATAAGAGTTGGATTACCTGGGAAATATGTAAGACCTTATGGTCGATTTTCCATTCCCCCCGTATGTCGTCCAAGCAGAGCTAGACAGACCATGAGAATCTCAGACCGTTCATGTACACACAAGCAATGTGTCATACATAGAAGTTCAGTATTGTATTGCGCATGGTCGCCACCTTTGATGTGGACAATTCTACCATGAAAAAAGGCTGATTGTTTATTGATTCGTTTTGCAGGGTTTACAACAACAACAACAACCGCTCGTAGATCACGAGACTTCCGGCGGACGATCCACACCTGGTCAAGTAGCCAAGGAGGGCTCAACGCCGCTTCTTTCCGAGTCCAAATACCCTGCCTCAGCTAATGGTCCCGACAGCGTTGACCCCGACTACCCTGACCTCTTGGATCTTCCTCATCGACCCCAAGAATCCCCAGCTGGCAGCTCAGCCTCGACAGTCATCATGCCGCAGCAGTTGAACCCTGCTGCCCTCTATGACCCATCTCGAAACGCCCTCAACTTTGCATACCCTTCCCACCACCACCCTCATCTCCTGCACCATAGCATGGGCCGACCTCACTCGCCCTACTCTGGCAGCGTGGCTTCTTTCGCCTCTGAACCGCCACAAGTCATCGTGCCCAGTCGACCCGGCTATGTGACCCTTCCCAGACGACCCAGAGTCCCGAGTTGGAGTCCAGCCACCCACCACTCCCATCATCCCAGTGTGTCCACTCCCATCTCCACCAGCCCCACTGGATCCTCCGTAATTGGACCATATGTCAAGTACGACAACTTGGGACCAAGGACCACAGCGGACGGAAGTAGTCGACTCTCTTTGAACAAGCTGGACGGTGGAATGAACGGAACCCCGGGACCTTCGATGCCCCAGCACTCTGCCACACTTCCCCACAGGTCACCTGGCATTCGATCAGCTGCTCTACCTCACCACAGTCCCGCCCCTCATTTCAACTTTGACCCTATTCAGGAGAACGAAGGGCCCACCACTCCCAACGACAATTTCCCGAGTAACTATGGACTGCCCATGCCCTCAGCAGATGACCCACTTCAAACGCTACCCCGATCTTGGAGACCCGCTGACTCAACTGGACCGCGCTACAGTAGTCCTGAACCAAGGTCACAAAGCGTGAGTACTCCACCACCGTCCGGCGGCCCAAAGAAAGTTCCACCAAAACCACCGCCGAAACCAGGTAAAAAAATGTCGGCTCCTCCAACATTGACCGAAGAGCCACCTCCTGCCAAAGGAGATGACGGGACGGAAGTGTAGGTCACACGTTGTCAACCCTGTATCAAACGACAACGTCTGCTTCATATTCAGTGTATTACTATTTGTAATTCCGGGAGGTCACGAGGTCAGCCTATTAGGCTGGAGAGGCTAGTTCATTTGATGCCAAACATTCCTTACATGAAATTGGAGTTGGACATTGTGAAGGAAGGAGTCGTCGCTAGTATTTATTTGAAATCCCAAGATTGTGTGTTAGATTATACTGTGTAATGTCTCTTGAATCTTGAATTGTATTCTTAATTGACTTTGACTATGAAATGAAATGCTAGTTTCTGGCAGGTAATCTGATTGTGTTCTCTTTGCATTTTGTGGATGGACATGCTTGAAATAGAATTATGACCATCATGGAGCCATGTACTTCTGCCTATTCCTATTCTTAGCTCATTGTGCCACGATTTTCACCTATATTTTTAATAGTCTACTAAGTATACAATTAAATAATTCAGATCATTTTGTTTTTATTTTACATACTACGTCTATGTACTTCTTTTAACACTTACGTTTTGTAACCTAACCCTAATACTTATAATACCATTATTTTATTTGTATTCTATTTATTTGTTGACACGGATGTTAGTGTCTTCCTAGCTTATATATTGTATTCTGCACTGTTACTCATTTGGAGTTGACCAGGTGTTGAACAAGTTAGTCTAAAAGTTGACCCTATGATTTTGGCACTTTTAGTTTAGCTCAAATGAGGTGTTTCGTGCCAAAACTTTACCTGCTGGTAAGTTTGGTATGTTGCAGAATATCTGGTCAATTCTCTTTGAGCAGCTCAGTACTTTTTCCCCAAAAGACTCAGCATAGAGCGAGGTCTACTGTGTATTGCCCTTGACTGGATTGTATTTAAAGTGCTGCTTGTGAATGTAAATGTTTTCATCCTACATGTAAATATTTGGACAAGAGTTCTATTGTTACCTCATTTTGTGAACTTTGTTTTTGTTGGGTATCAGACTGACACGGGATAAGAAGGGAGTTTATTCCTTCCAAAACAGGCTTAGTGAACTATGTATTAAAATATACTTGAACCCTTCAGAACTAGTTACATGCTATAAAGTACACATGTACCTCCCACGCTCCTCTAATTTAAAATACAAAATTACACTATAGACAATTCCCTCAAATATAATCAACTATTTCATGGATCGTGATATTCAATGTTATTGAATGGCTACTACTAAAATTGAGAATTAAATGAGTTATTAATGGTCAAGAATTAATTGGGTTCGTCGTCCATTTTTTGACACATTGGCATATCAATACATATAAGATAGTCTACAACGTTCTACTACACACGGTGCACCGGTTTGATTCAAAACCAAGTTTGATCAAGTATTAGCGTATAAGAAAACGGCATTTAAAAAAAAAGGTTTTTGGCGCATGACGTGTTCTTGATATTTCACTAAGCACAAGCACTCCTCGCTTTAAGTACCGTGAAAACCGGGCTTAAGGCAATTGACTGCAGGTTAGGTTATGCAAATCCAAGAAGTATCTGTTAAAATCAGGTTTAATTAAACCAGCTTTTCAATTCTGAAGTTCAAATCCGCTTAAAGTTCTGTCAAGGTCAAATTGTAGGAAGGAACATGTTTAACAGATGGTAAACAATTTATTTGAATATAGTTCCTCCGTGAATATGGAGGATAGCATCGTGGATATTACTTTCACCAGAATTGTGGAAGTGTTTTGTTAAGCGAAATTATTAAAAAAAAAACATTACTAACATTTCCTTATCTGCTAAAAGTTAGCAGGCTTTCTCCACTTTCAAATTTCGTCATGCACCATCACCGTGTTGTATTCAAGCAGATGTATTTTAAAAGTTCACCGTGAACTCCAGTGCATGCAACAAAGGGCAAAGCTAGTTCTACTTTCCACTGAATTCAGTTTAATTTAGGCAGGTCATGACGATCAGGTCAGATGAGGTCAGGTTCTCAACTAAGTCGAAGAGGCGTACTTTAAGACTGTGTTTTGTTGACCAACTTTCTCCAAGAGTATTTACCACATGACTTTTCCCTGCGTCCATTCAGTCGTCCACTTTTTCTGTTGGCTGAGGTTTGATGTAGGAAATCAGAGCTTTTGGCCGCGTGTTGAGAGAGAAAGTGAGAATTCTGGGAGAAGGAGCCGGAGCTGACGTGTTTATGTTTCTTGCTGACCAATTTCAATTTAAAAGAGTCAACTCAGCACTGTTCGTAAATAAGGATGTTGGCCAAGAGGCACAAAGAAGGAGGGGAAAGGAGAAAGAGAAAAAAATATTGTAGAACAAAAACTCATTTACCTCTTCTCTGCTGAAACTCGGAAGAAGAAAGTAAAAGTTTAAGAGGAGGTTTTCTCCATCTCGAATCCTTCGTTCCAACACCACCAGCCTCACTCCTTGCGGTTCTTTCTCGGAGCTCCCCTACGATTCCATCCAGTTTCTTGGAACTTGGAATGTACTGAGAATTGGTTGCTCATGTTCTTTCTCCGACATCCCGACCCGACACGGTGAATGTGGTCCTGAAGTGTTTCCAGTATTGTAGTTATGGAGGAATTCACAGTCCAAGAATAGACCACAAGCAAGGGCTAGAACAGTTTTTTGCTAACTATTCGCACGTGCTGATAATTTGTGGATTGTACTCACTGACACTTAAATCCCAGTTTGGGTTGCAATGTTTGGAGTGTATGTTACTAAATGATAGAAATTGTGCTAAATATATAAATATATTTATATCTGCTCACCAGTTTAGCAATACCGAGCTGATTCTTAATGAATTTCATGAATTTTCAAGATCAAATTAAAGCTACAGAAGCAGATTTAGGCAAGTATGGAGTATCACGGCAAGATGGGTATTTGTACCAACAGAGACCAAAGGTGACATTTGTTCCCATCAGAGCACAAGAAAGTCAACGCTCGAAAGCGTATTCAAAATTATAGGATTTAGCAAAATAGGATTGAACCTAAAATAAATATGACGTATGAACAGAATCCTGTCGTATTTTCAATACATGTTTGATAATGAGATCTCACAAGGCTTTTGTTTTACATTTTGAATGACTTTATGATTTAACTTGTAATTAAATAATTAATAATGGTGTTCATTTTAAAAGGGTTTGAACTGCGCGTTACCACCCAGTTCGACAACTATTTCGTTTCCTAAACCTAATGATTAAAAGTTTTTCATCATCTACAGTAGAAATAACAGAGCAGTAATTGCGCATCATGAGGATTTTCTGCAAAGGTCATTGCAACAATACAAAGGCTTATAAAATCATCCAATGTCGGAATAAAGAGCTTTTGTTAAAAAGTCGGCAAAACAATTTTTTAGTCATTTGGCACAGGAGCTGGTCAGTCAGTCTTTCTTGAGGTTTTATTTATGGCCTATAATTTAAGCTTCGTCATTGAATGCAGCATTAGGAGTACCAAGCCGTTGAATCTATGAATTTTGAATTTAATAAGTTCACTGTTTTTTAAGTAAATGTATTCCTATATGAATGTGCACTTTGGTACGCCACCTGGACTGGCAGCCTGAACTTGAGGCTGGTCGGTCCCTGCAGCTGTGGAGATGGAAGATTGAATTGTATAGGGCAAAAGTATTTCTCATCTTGCACGTAGGAATCCAATTAAAGAACACGAGTAGTAATTAAGACTGTCGTAAGACTGTCGACTGTAAATTTTCGATTAGTAATAGGAAGAGCTGAAGTTGCTCCAGCCGAGCCCAGAGACTCAAGCGACTCGTTCTTTGGGGCTGATGTAGGATAGGAAGAGAAACCCAGTCTCCTCCAAAAACCTTTCTCAAATGCAGAGGCTGAAATGAAATGAATTCAAGACGACGGAAAAGGAAGGCTGAGGGAAAAGGATGAACAAAACTTGGAAGGAGAAAGCTCTCTGCTCATTTATATACTATATTTCCGAGAATCCGCTCATCTATCCCTACAGATGGAAAGCTGCAGCGGTGGTTTAAAAGCTGTAATAACGTAAAATACAACAGGAGTAAAACATTTAACGACGATAAAAAGCGGAATAGGCATCCGCCTTCCAACAATATTTATTGAACCTCACTCACGCGTAATCGCTTGCAGCTAGACAAAATCAATTTGAACGAGCATTTTGACATCGAAAATGCTAACTTTAACCACAATAACACAATAGTGGTAGAATGTACGATGTTGTAGACGACATGAATTCAATTTGCATTGTTGTAAATCAGTATAGAACATACGGCTTGTAAATTTGCATACGATTTCTTTGGATGTTAATTGTAAAACAGTTATCACTGACCTCATGAGTATTCTTCTTAGATGAATTCTGGCCAATACACCTTTTAGACCCTAGTATCGCTTGAGTTCAGCAGGAGTAGCTTTATACACTACCAGGTTGATCTTTGCTTCGGCTGATATACCCTTTAAAAGTAGCGCAAGCTCATCTCCGCTAAAAATATTTGTTCTCACATTTAAACTTCCTTCTCTTGTTCTGTCAAAACAATTCTGTAAGAACGATGTTCTTAATCTTTGATAATATAGCCTAAATATTCCATATTAATGGACAACGTATTTATTACTTTTGAACTGAACACTACGTAGAAGCAACACTACAATAAATTTTAAACAAAACGATCTAGTGGGACTGGGAAGTCGGACTCCGACCCCAAATCAAATGGTGGTCGGTGGTCCAATGAAATTCGTTTGCGTGTGAGGAATGCCAGAGCCAGAAGGCTTGTTAGACTTTAGACCACCTAACTTTCTTTATGCCATTGATATATTTAAAATTATTCGTGTGAGAAGCTATAGGATAGCGGACGTGTCTTCACGTTACTTACATTTTCCTCTCGGAATAGTGAATAATCGAATAATGTGCGTATAACAAGTACTAAGGAAGCTCCAGTTTAAGAACTTGGTCTGGGCTCCTGGAGTCCGTCCGGGTCCGGATAAGCAGAACGAAGGAAGAAAGTAATGTCCTACTGAGTTCCTGTGAAAAAAAGCCCGTACTATTTTGAAGATGACCCACGTCCCGTAGGACCCTTTAGGTTCCCCCAACATGTGTTAGCCTGGCCCGTGCGTAGAGGGAAGTCTGATCGGATCCGAATGGGACAACGGGAGTTCTGCAGAGGAGCATGAAAGGAACCCAAGCGGAGAAAGCAGGGAGAAAGCGATTCGTAAGTCAACTGTGAGAAGAGCAATATTGGAGATTGACCATGCAATAATTTCTGCATCAATGACGCATCCAATACATTTACTCAACATTCAACTTCTATATTGGCACGAAAATGGTTCGCGATCTTTACTTCTGTCTCGACAAACACTCCAATCCTTCTTTACACAGTTTTACGAGAAACTCTATACCAAAGTCCAAAAGTAAAACAGGTATAAAATGTGGACAAATTTCTTGGTTAGCCTACTTTACTAGCAGATATTGGATAAGATAAGAAGGTTAAGTTTAAGGTCGCGTGTCGCGTCAAAGTTTATCATAGGAGAAATATTTATACAATTAATGGATCCGCACCTCGAAACAGAGGGTTCGTTCCAGCCAAAAAGCGCGACACAAAAATGTATCGAAGCGTCTCGGCAAACATAACCTAACGTATGGTAACTCACAATTACTAACATTATAAATTAATACAATTAAAAGTACTTGGAGTGAGCAAGAAGCCTACTTCCGCTGACACACTTTTTTAATGTCGATATGAAGCAAAAACGTTTGCGTTGTGACATTTACTCTATGTATGTTTATACGTATTTAGTTGCACAGAGCTGTCATGGTCCAACGCACATGACAAACCAGCAGCGTCCCCACGGACATCACGGACTTCTCTCCCTTACACTCCCTTACACTCGTTCGCTTGTTGACCCGGAAGGATGTCACGTCCCAAACGTACGTGACTTAGAAAGTAGCATTTCCTCTCATTAAGAGAGAGTTGCGAATTCCAACAATCAAAGTGGAACGAGAAGTAACAGTAAATCCACCGAGTTGGTCAGTGAACCATTCACACCAACAAAGGAGATTTGCGAAAACAAGATTCGCAAATGAGAACTACAGGTCTCACGTCCCACCTCAACACATCCCTTCTCAAGCCATCAACTTGGGAAATCATCAGGATTGAGGTAGGACGGACGTTCAACTCGGTGAAGGAGGCCAACGAGAGCTCATAAAAAGACTCTTGTGCTTTCTAATCGAGGCTGTTCGCTTTCCATCCTCCTCTCTCCAACACCTGAGTAGAGAGAAGCAGCCCGGATCTAGTCTTAAGCTTTCCGTAATCTAGTTTAAGCTATTTCTGTAATTCTAAGATAATTTAACGTAGAATAGACGAGACGGACAGGTAGAGGAACGCACGATCACATTTAGATAAATTCAGTCTAATAAATTCGTATATCCAATCCAGAAAGAATTCTGCTCTCCCAATCTCCGTAATTCTTTATTCTTTAGCTTACATGTAAAGCAACCGCAAATTCTGAGTTTTACTGAAGCTATTTCGTAGGCGCTGCGCTTACAAGAGCTAACCAGCAGAGATTTCCACCGAAATCCGAAATAAACCGTATTTGACCGAATATATACATTTGTAGACACGAATTGAGTAAATTTAAATTAAAGATTAAATAAATTTTAAAAAAATATTAAAATGGCATGCAGTTAAAAATGAATTATCAACAAACAAAGGGTAAATACGAAACTCAACCAGCCGGTCAAAATGGTAAAATAGATTTGGTCAAAAGCTTTCGACGGACAATAAGCTTTGTTGATTATTGAGGTTGTAACTTGGAATCATAGAATGATTCAATTTCCAAATACAAATTCTTCAAAATCTCCGTTAGCGCATGATGCATTTTTGGATCACGAGAAATGCAGCAGTTTCCAGTGTTGTTAATGCCCCAATGGGGATGTGGGGAAAATGGTGGGGAAATTGGGGGTGGGGAGGTGTTCCTTGGGGTGGGGAAATTGGGGATATTGGGGAATAAGGAATATCCTTGCAATTTGAAA